>AWOL01S0045416.1:0-26848 GCA_000715115.1 Nicotiana otophora
TGTCCAGGCTTTTTCACATCTGTAGACACTTGACCGCATCTGCGTTTCTGCTTTTACAGAAATTGGGCTCGCTTGTGTTGGCTGGCTTGCTTCTACGGACAAGAGTCCGCTTCTGCGAACTCGCTTCTGTGCAAGGCTGCCCCTTCCCCCTTTTTCCGCTTCTGCCATATGTGGGCCGCTTCTGCGGTCGCGCTTCTGCGACACCCCATCCTCTTCTGCAGACTGTCCGCTTCTGCAAGGCATGGCTCACTTCTATGAGCTCGCATCTGCGGTCTAAAATCCGCAGGTGCGATTACACCAAAAGGCCAAAATTATAGATTTTCCTTAAGTCCAAATTTTGATCCGTTAACCATCCGGAATCCACCCGAGGCCCCTGGGACTTCTACTAAATACACCAGCAAGTCCTAAAATATCATATGAACTTAGTCGGGACCTCAAATCACATCAAACAATGCTAAAACCACGAATCATACCCCAATTCAAGCTTAAAGAACTTAAGAATTTTCAACTTCTACATTCGATGCCGAAACCTATCAAATTAAGTCCGATTGACCTCAAATTTTGCACACAAGTCATAAATGACATAACGTACGTGTTCAAATTTCTAGAATCAGATTTCGACCCTGATATCAAAAAGTCAAATCCATGGTCAAACTTTGGAAATCTTTAGCCTTTAAATTTCTAGTTTCCGTTAAATACCGATAATTTGAGCTAGGGACCTCCGAATTTGATTTCGGGCATACACCCATGTCCCAAATCATGATATGGACCTACGAGGACTGTCAAAACACTGATCTGACTCTATTTGCTCAAAATGTTGACCAACGTCAACTTAGTTGAGTTTTCAAACTCTATTTCATATTTTAATCAATTTTTCATATAAAAACTTTCCGAAATTTTTTCAGACTATGCACGCAAGTCGAGGTGTAATGAATTGTGTTTTGCAAGGTCTTACAACACAAAAATGAATGTTTAAATTAAAGATGACATTTTGGGTCATCACATTCTCCACCTCTAAAAGAAACATTCATCCTCGAACGGAATTAGAAAAAGTACCGGGGCTGGTAAAAAGGTGTGACAATCTACTCTACATGTCCAACTCGGACTCCCAGGTAGATGCTTCTACCGGCTGACCTATCCATTGCACTCAAACTGATGGATAACTCTTAGACCTCAACTATCACACCTGCCGGGCTAGAATAGCTACCAGATCCTCCTCATAAGTCAAATCCTTGTCCAATTGGACTGAGCTGAAATCTAACACATGGGACGGATCACATGATATTTCCCGAGCATAGACACATGGAGCACTGGATGAACTGCTGATAAACTAGGTGGTAATGCAAGCTTGTAGGCTACTTCACCCACCCTTACAAGAATTACGAAGGGTGCTATATATCTAGGTCTCAACTTGCCCTTCTTTCTGAACCTCATTACACCTTTCATAGGTGAAACCCGGAGAAATACTCTTTCTCCAACCATGAATGAAATATCACAAACTTTATGGTCGGCATAACTCTTTTGCCTAGACTGAGCTGTGTGAAGTCGATCCTGAATAATTTTGACCTTATCCTAGACATCCTGTACTAAATCGGTACCCAAGAACCGAGCCTCTCCCGGTTCAAACCAGCCAACTGGCAAACGACAATGTCTTCCCTATAATGCCTCATATGGAGCCATTTGAATGCTCGACTGGTAGTTGTTATTATAGGCAAACTCCACAAGTGCTAAGAACTGATCCCAAGAACCTTCAAAGTCTATAACACAAGCACGAAGCATATCTTCCAATATTTGAATAGTGCCCTCAGACTGTCCGTCTGTCTGTGGATGAAATGATGTACTCAACTCAACCTGTGTGCCCAACTCACGTTGTACAACCCTCCAGAAGTGTGAAGTGAACTGCGTACCTCGATAAGAAATGATAGACACGGGCACACCGTGAAGGCAGAGAATCTCATAGATGTAAATCTCTGCTAACGGCTCTGAAGAATAGGTAACTGCTACTGGAATGAAATGTGCTGACTTGGTCAACCTGTCCACAATGACCCATACTGCGTCGAACTTTATCTGAGTCCGTGGAAGCCCAACAACAAAATCCATAGTGATACGCTCCCACTTCCACTCAGGAATTTCTAACTTCTGATGTAAACCACTAGGTGTCTGATGCTCGTACTTGACTCCATCTTTCTTCTTTACAAATAGTACTGGTGTACCCCCAGGGCGAGACACTAGGCCTAATAAATCCCTGATCAAGCAAGTCTTGTAACTGCTTCTTCAATTATTTCAACTCTAGTGGGGGCATATGGTATGGTGGGATAGAAATGGGCTGAGTGCTCGAAGCTAAATCAATACAGAAGTCAATATCTCTGTCGGATGGCATTCCTGGCAGATCCGCAGGAAATACATCTGGAAATTCACGGACAACTGGAACTAAATCCATATAAGGAACTTCCGCATTGGGATCACGAATATAAGCCAAATAAGCTAGACACCCCTTCTCGTCCATACGTCGAGCTTTCACATAAGAGATAACCTTGCTGGTAGAATGGCCAAGAGTCCCTTTACACTCTAGTCGAGTTAACCCCGACATGGCTAAGGTCACCGCTTTGTCGTGACAATCCAATATAGCATAATAAGGTGACAACCAATCCATACCCAAGATGACATAAAAATCTACCATGTCAAGTAGTAGAAGATCCATGCTAGTCTCAAGACTCCTAATATTAACCACACACGAATGATAGACATGATCTACCAAAATAGAATCTCCCACCGGTGTGGACACACACACAGAAGCACTCAGATAATCATGAGGTACAACAGATATGAAGCAAAATAGGATGACACATAGGAATAAGTAGGTCCTGGATCAAATAGAACTGAAGCATCTCTATGGAAAACTGAACCATACCTGTGATCACTACATCGGATGACTCGGCCTCAAGACTAGCTGGAAAAGAATAAAATTAGGGCTGGGCCCCACCACTCTGAACCGCGTCCCTGGGACGGCCTCTAACTGGCTGGACTCCACCTCTAACGACCTGACCTCCACCTCTAGTTGTCTGATCCCTGCCCCTAGCTGACTTGGCGGGTGGCAGAATAGCTGGTGCTGGAATCATAGCACGGGAACCCTGCTACTGTGAACTTCCCAATGCCCGATGGCAAAGTCTAGCAATGTGTCTCGGATCACCATAAGTATAATAGGTCTTCGGCTATTGTGACTGCTAGCCCTGGAACTGGCCATGTCGACCTGGATAACCACTCTGATGACTCCGGATCGGAGTACATTAATATGAGCTGGTGGTGCACTATAAGCTAGCTGGTCAGATGAGACACGTAATGGTCGTGACCACCAGAAGTACTTTGGGATGCCTGAAACGCTGAATGAAATGGCCTAGGAGGTTGGCCTCTACCAAAATTACCCTTGCCTCTAGACGAGGCGTCACTGAACCCACCAAACTGGCGAGGCCTCTTTTAGACCCCCTACCCTCTCTCCCGTGCAAGAACCATCTCGATCCTCCTAGCAACATTAGCAGCCGCCTGAAAGGAAATCTCACTTCCAGTCTCCTTAGCCATCTTCAGCCTGATAGTGTGAGTGAGTCCCTCAATAAACCTCTTCATTCTCTCTCTCTCCCTTAGTAGGTAGTAAACGAAGAGCATGATGGGCTAAATCCACAAAAATGGGTCTCGTACTGAGTAATGGTCATACTGCCCTGCTATAGACGCTCCAATTGCTTGCGGTAATCCTCTCTCAATGTGATAGGGAGGAACTTCTCTAGAAATAGCTGTGAGAACTGCTCATAGGTCAATCTACGCGATCCAACTGGGCTGGTCAATGTATAATCTCTCCACCACCTCTTGGCGGAACGCGTCATCTGAAATACAGTAAAATCAAACCCATTGATCTCAACTATACCCATGTTCCGCAATACCTCTTGGCAGCGGTCAAGATAATCCTGTGGGTTCTCGGAAGATGTACCACTGAAGTGAACTCGAAAGTAGCTTAGTAAACTTATCCAGTCTCAATAAGGCCTCAGAAGACATGGCAGGCTTATCACCGGCCTATACCACAACAACTGGCTGAACTACCCTAACTGGGGGGGGGGAGGCTGCTGGAGCCTGATACTGGGGAGCCATCTGCTCCGGAGCGGGAGTAGTGGGAGTTTGTGCTACTCCCCCAGCTTGTGAGACGGTTGGTGCCACTACAAATGTACCACTCTAGGCCACACCCTCCATAAGGCTCAGCAAAGAGCGTCCTGAAGCACTGGAGTAGCTATGAATCCTTTAGGGACCTGGACTGGTATAACATGTGTGGTCTGAACCGGAACCTCTGCTTCCAAATCCACCTGAGGTTCTACAACAGGTGTTATTGCTCGAGCTCTAGACTGAGCTCTACCTCTACCTCTACATCGACCTCTAGCGCGACCTCGACCTCGACCCCTTGTCATAGTTGCCAATGGGGGCTCTAGCCTTTGTCCGTCGATAGATGTATTACGCGTTCTCGACATCTGCGAGAGAATAAGAAAAGAGTGGTTCAATCAACGATGACAGAATAACATCGCATGAGAGAATAAGAAAGAAGTGATATTGTTCCTAAACTTCACAGCCTCTGAGAGATAAGTACAGATGTCTCCGTACCGATCCTACAGACTCTACTAAGCTTGCTCGTGACTCATGAGACCTAAGTAACTTAGTGCTCTGATACCAACTTGTCACGATCCAAAATTTCCACCTTCAGGACCGTGATGGCGCCTAACATTTCACTTGCTAGGCAAGCCAACGTTAAAATAATCTTAACCATTTGTAAGTAAATTAAATTAAACAGAAGTCAATTACTGAAATAAAGTGCGGAAGACAATAAATACCGAATCATCACAATACATCCCCGAATCTGTTGTCACAAATGCATGAGCTACTAGAATGATACAAATAAAGGTCTGAATAAAATTCAAGTTGTTTGAAAGATAATACATAACTAAGATAAGATAGAAAGGGACTTTAAAACTGCGAACGCTGTGCAGTTATACCTCAAGTCTCCTCTGAGTAGCTGAATCCGAGCACATCTATGGTACTCCACTGGGACCAACTCCAAAATCTGCACAAGAAGTGCATAGTGTAGTATGCGTACAACCGGCCCCATGTACTCCGTAAGTGTTGAGCCTAACCTCGATGAAGTAGTGACGAGGCTATGACAAGACACATACGTAAACAACATGTACAAGTATATACAAATACGAAGCAACAATAATTCAATAAATAACAATTTATAAATTAGGAGGGGACATGCGAAGGGAAATGATCTAATAATTTCAGCATGAGAAGTATCACTTAGTAGCCAATTAATTCATCAACAATAAAATGAGCAACTAATAATATGAAAATGGCACAGCACCACCCGTTGTGCTTTTACTCTCATTCCTCCCATAAACTGATAAATAAATAATAATAATAATAATAATAATAATTGGCACGGCATCACCCTTCGTGCTTTTACACTCTCTGAAAATTTCACGGTATTACCCTTTGTTCTTTTACACTAAAAACGACACGGCAACACCCTTCGTGCTTTTGCGCTCTTTCTCACCATGACAATGATAGTATAAATAATAAAAATGGAACGGTATGACCCTTCATACATTTACACTCTTTCTCACCATATTCAACAATAATTAAATCAATAAAAAAAATTATGAATAATGATCAAATAATAAATAATAAACTTAAGCAGGAATATCTTATTTAAATAAGCAATTATTCAAAATGAAGTAAATTCCTCGAGCATGCTTTGACTCAACCACAACGCATAAGTGCTCGTCACCTCACATATACGTTGTACCTGCACATTAAATCATGTAGCAAATAGACAAATAAATCATACTCCCTCAAGTCAAGGTTAACCATGACACTTACCTCACTTCGAAATCAAATTCAAGATTCCAATAAACCGTTGCCTAGAGAATTCGTGTACGAAATTCTCAAATCTAGTCATAAATAATTCAATATACTCATAAACATCATAGGAATTAATTCCATATGAATTTACTAATTTTCTAAATTAATATCTGAAATTCATCTCAAAAATCAACAGTGGGCCCATGTCTCGAATCTATGAAAAACTTACGAACTCCGAACTCCCGTTACGAGACGAGTCTATACCATATAAAACTTATCATATTCTGATGTCAAATTGATAGGGAGCTGTGGAGGTCGTGTATTAGGGTTGTAGGTTAGGAGGTAGTTGAGGCTTTCCTTAGTTCATGCATTTGTGAGGCTAGCTTAGTAGGGTTTTTATTTGAGACATCTAGTGGCAATATTGTGTCTTACTACTCTTTCGTTTTTCATAGAGCCGACTCTATCTAATGGTTACCGCTTTTGCTCTGCACCTATTTTCTGGCTTTCATGATGTTGTTAATTTTTTCTTATGGTATCTGTTGGTGGTACTGATATTGACTCTTTTCTTTTCGTGTTCTTGAGTCGAGGGTCTTTCAGAAACAGCCTTTCTACTCCTTGGGGTAGGAGTAAGGTCTGTGTACACACTACGCTCCCCAGACCCCACTAGTGGGATTTTACTGGGTCGTTGTTGTTGTTGTTGATGATGATGTCAAATTGACCTTCAAATCTTAAATGTTTCATTTTTTTGAAAGTTTTACAAAATTTCCAATTTCTTCCATCTAAATATGAAATCAATAATGAATATAGACATGAATTTATGAAATATAATCACATTTGGTTATAGAACACTTACCCAATTCAAAGTCGTGAAAACTTCCTTTGAAATCGCCTAAATCCGAGACTCAAAACTCAAAAATCAGTAAAAATGGTTACTTCCGATTTTATGGGTTCTGTCCAGGATTTTTCGCATTTGCGGACACTTGATCACATCTGTAGTTCCGCTTTTGAAAAAAGTTTGGTTGCTTCTGTGGGTTGGCTCGCTTCTGTGGACAAGAGTCCGCTTCTGCGAACTCGCTTCTGCGCAAGGCTGCCCCTTCCCCCTTTTCCCTGTTCTGCGATGCATAGGCAGCTTGTACAGTTGGCTTCTACGCTACACCATCCGCTTCTACGAGGCATGGTTCGATTCTGCGAGCTCACTTCTACGGTCTAAAATCTTAAGGTGCGATTACACCAGAAAGCCAAAATATCAAATTTTCCTTAAGTCCAAATTTTGATCCGTTAACTATCCGTAATCCACCCGAGGACCCCGAGACCTCAACCAAAAAAACAAACAGAGTCCTAAAATATCATACGAACTTAGTTGAAACATCAAATCACATCAAACAACGCTAAAACCACGAATCATACCCCTATTCAAGTTTAAGCAACTTAAGAATTTTCAACTTCTACATTCGATGCTAAAAGCTATCAAATCAAGTCCGACCGACCTCAAATTTTGCACACAAGTCATAAATGACATAACAGACCTATTCAAATTTTCATAATCGGATTCTAACCTCGATATCAAAAAGTAAAATCCGTGGTCAAACTTTGGAAATCTTTAGCCTTTAAATTTTTAGTTTCCGTTAAATATCGATAATTTGAGCTAGGCACCTCCGAATTCGATTACAGGCATACTCCCATGTCCCAAATCATGATACAGACATACCGAAGCTGTAAAAACATTGATCAGACTTTGTTTGCTCAAAATGTTGACCAAAGTCAACTCAGTTGAGTTTTAAAACTTTACTACATATTTTAATCAATTGTTCATATAAAAACTTTCCGAAAAATTATTCGGATTGTACACGCAAGTCGAGGAGTGATGAATAGCACTTTTCAAGGTCTTATAATAGATAAATAAATGTTTAAATTAAATATGACATTATGGGTCATCACATTATATTTCCCTTTCAAGTGCTTGACCTAAAACTTGTACGGACAAAGCCATTCAGCCCATCCGAGAATTTGCGAATTCGGAATGACCTTTGGATTCAACTGGATCATCCTCGGAAAAGCCTCCATAACCATCTGTATAAGAAATTGTGAGTGAATTAGAAGCAAATTAAACTTTTTAATCCCATTTTTAACTGCAATAATCTTTTTGAACGTGGAATGATAGTGTTATTCAGCATCCTTGAATCTTCCACCAGCCTAACCATTTATGTTTCACTGAATATTTTCTTCCTCAAATACATTTGCCCTCAAATATTCATTACCGGCATCTGTCTGCAATATTTTATTTCCATACGAGGAAATGTGCAAAGATTCTGACACTTTGAGACATCTCTTTTATTTTTTCTCACTGCATCATTTTGATCCTTGCCCCATGGCTGGGCATTCTGCTTCAAAAGTTTTGTGAGAGGATAAATATATGTATAAAAATAGGAATAAAATCTCTCACTTAATTTATTATCCCAAACACTGCTGTATTTGCTTCATTGTGAAACCAATATCGGGGAACTTGAGATGTTCCTTAGAAATATGAGGTACTGAGGTGTGTTCTCCATGAGAATAATTCATGCCCAAAATATCAATCTCTTTTTTTGCAAAAACCATTTTCTTTACCTGAAAGGATGATGCCATTATTTCGCATTAAAGATGCAAAATGATTGAGCAAATTTATATGCTCCTCCCAAGTATCACTGAATAGTAAAATATCATCAATATAAAGAAGTGATGTGTGAAGGATGGATTGAGATAGTTTCATCATGGACTTTTGAAACAAAGATGGGATAATGTATAAACTGAAAGGCACGACTTTCCACTGAAAATGGTGATCTGAAATACAAAAACCAATTTTTCCCTATCATCCGGGTGGATTCCCAATTACCAAAATCCTGATTTGAGATCAAACTTAGAATAATATTCTTTTTAGACAAGTTGGGACAAAAGGGTGAGCTTATTAGGGATGGAAAATTTGTCATCCAAAAGAAAATGATTGAGTGGTTGGTAATTAATTGCCAATCTCAATTTACCTCGTGTTTGCTCGGCTTTTTTGTTAACATAAAATGCTTAGCACGCCCATTGTGAATTTGATGGGACAATGAGATCAAAATCCACTAGCTCCCGATATTCTTTTTTTTGCAAGGTGAAGGTGGTATGTATTCATACCAGAGTGACTTGACAGTGTAGGATTGATATTATCATATTTCTTCAAAGTTAGCTTAATGAAGAACTCTTCCTTTTTCTATAATGATTGTCACATTCTGTTAAGAATTGAATGTGAGATTCTACACAGGAGTGTTGTGTGATTTTTGCTTCGATTTCCCTGACTTGATCTTCTTTTACGAGCTGGAACAATCTCAGGACTACACAATACGACTTGAATTGCTTTTTAAATGCTATCCCATTGGCTTTGATCTGGTGTTTGTCATGAAAAACCCTGTAAATATCAAAACTAATAATCAAATCCATACTTGGGACATGTGACTCAATCAATTTGCGTATGTGCTTGGGTGCTTCAGTCCTAGGAAGAATTCAATGGTGATCGGGTGCTTGGTAATGACAGTTCCGTTCAGAATTCCATTTCATTTTGTCTTGAAATTCTTGAAGTACGGCACCTAATACGCATATTGTAAGACCGCATGATTAATGAGTGAAGAGTCTGCTTCCGAGTCAAAGAATGCTCTAGCATGTGTTTGTTTGTCGCACATGGATGCATAGACTTTGATTGCTGCTTGCGGGATCACCGTGATGCTTTGGATCTCTTCTTTCACCTTTGGCTTTGGTTTTTAAATTTTATAATGATCATTTCCATATTCTTCATAAAAATCTAGGGAACAGAGAGTCTCGCCTGTGGGCTTATCTTCAAGTGAGAAAACTGATTCAAGATTGACATCTCCACTAAAATGAATGCATGTGTAATCTATAATTTCATAGAGAAGTTTAACAGACTGCTTGGACGACAGGTAGTTCCGCGCAAAATTTCATATTTTATTTCAAATAAAACATACTCTATTTCTCCTTGCATTGCCTGGCCTTCTCCTTCTGAAGTATTTAGTATTCGAACCCGTCGCTTGAGAATTTGGGCGACCTGAATCTTTTCAACTTCTTCCTTGTTGCATGACACAAGCAATATTTCATTACGATGATTAAATCTGACATGCAGAAAGATCTATCAAGTTTTGAATTATTCTTCATTATCTGTTTGGTTGCGGAGGAATCATATCTCCTTTATGGAATGGGCTCATCAGTCCTCCCATCTTGATCATCATCAACTTCGAAGACCTCTGGTTCCCAGGTCTGATTCATGAAAATGGGAAGTTCCTCTTTTGAAAAAACTTGTAAGGAATTAGTACTTACCTCGGAACTATCCTCTATTGGAACTTGTTGGATCGAATCATCGGTAAGCTCCTCTTTATTCTTGGTATCGAACCCTTGAGATGTTACCTCTTCTAAATCTCTCTGTGGTTGGGCAACATAGGGACTTGGGGTTTGGAGGGTAGAGATCTGGAGTCTACTACATCTCTATTCTTTCTCGGGTGCCTCTAGGTTACAAGTGCATTTCTTTTTCCAAAATAACTTTGCAATGTAAACTTCGCATTCTTTAATAGTTAGAGAAAATTGATTATGAGCAGCTATATGGATTTTTATTTGGGGATAGGAAAAGATATAAAAAGGATAATCTAGATGAGGATGGGGATATCTTTGGGTTGAGAATGTACTTGTGGGAGGAAGAGAAGTGACCTGAGTACATATGGGTTTCATGGGCACAAGGTGATCACTTTTCAAGAGGTGTAATTGTTTAGAGACACCATCACTTTCTAGAATAAATGGAAAAGAGAAGTACCCGACGGACAATTATTGTACGACAATCTTACTAACCTGTGCTCCAAGGCTTTGATGAGTCCTGCATGTTCGGAAGACTTACCTACAACTTATTCGACCTTTTTCTCATTTTTCACACTGCTAAGCATTGTATTCTGAGTGTGTAAAATATTTTTAATAGTGCTATCAATGTTGTTCAAGATTCTATTTTGAGAAATAGAATTTTCAGACTGACAATTGATTGTTACTTCAATGTCACTAGATAGTGGTTTTTCTCATGAGGGAAAAACAACATTCTTTTTGGGGATTTTGGGGGCATGATCTGCACTATACTTACTGAAATGTTCAAGAGGTGCAAAATCATGGTATATCTGCCGCTAACATGGCTATGCATTAGTATTTCAGGATTGTTAGAGAAAGCGGATACCTCGTCAACTTCCCAACTAGGGTGATTGGCCTGGCATTTTCTCTAGAAATATTGGCCATTCCTGAGGGTTATAGCTGACAAGGTATTTATACTTACCTGGGAGCTGAGCAAGCCAAGTGATGGGTCACATTTTTCATACCTTTCACGAAGGCATTTTGCAGATGATTTGCACTTTTTCTTTCTGGCCTTCTTGTTTTTCTTTTTGGGCACCCGATAGTATTTTGCTAGCTCCTCAAGGCATTCTTGGCAGGAACATTCAATTTCCCATGGGCAGTGACCTGCAAAAGGAACCTTAAACCACTACACATTTCTACCTTTGATGTAAAAGTGCACAGTCCATTCGATGGTCGGACATGCTTCCATCTATTCATGAAAGAAATACTCTGGATTATATCCACAGGGAGAACATCAGATGTATCATACGGAAAGAAAAAGCAGCCTCGATTGGATTTTTAAGGTGAGAGTGGTCGAAATCTATGACATGTGTTTGTTTATCCCACTTGGATGCATAGACTTTGATTTCTGCCTGCGGAATCACCGTGATGTTGTGGATCTCTTCTTTTACCTTTGGCTTTGGTTCTGAAATTTGGTAATGATCATCACGATATTCTTCATAAATATCTAGGAAAAATAGAGTCTCTTCTATGGGCTCATCTTCAAGTGAGAAAACAGATTCATGATCGTCATCTTCGCTGAAATGAAAGCCAGTGTAGTCTATAATTTGAAAGAGAAGTCTAATACACTGCTTCGATTACAGGCAATTCCTCACAAAATGTCATATTTTATTACAAATAAAACATGCTCTATTTCCTCTTGCATTACCCTGCCCCTTCTAAAGTATTAGTTTTCCTTCTGAACTTGGACCTGTCGCTTGAGAATTTTGGAAACTTGAATCTTTGGAACTTCTTCCTTGGCGCCTCACATGGGAAATCATTCTTTCATATGATCAAGTCCGACCTGGGCAAGCTCCATCAAGTGTTGGATCATTCTTCATTTTCTGTTTTAGAGTAGATCTGCTTGCACATATATCATCAAGAGCATAAAAATGACTTGCCTAATGTAACTAATTTTCGGAGCAGTTATTGACTGGTATTTATCTTCTATGATGTCATGGTTCGACCAGCCAACATCTTTGGCAGGGATTATACAAATTCTTATTTTAGATTGACATCCCCACCCATCCCAAAAAGGATTTTTGCCATTTGTTTCTGTAAATATTTGTCAATGATATCTCTTTCCAAAGACAGACACTTCATTTAAAAAAGTTGTCTTCGACCTTTTGCATGCCTTTGGCCAGCATCGCCACAGAAAACTTCATGCAAGATTCTAATGTTAAAAGTATAATTTTGGGAAGTAAGGAAAGCATTATTGTCCTGCAACCCAAGGGAATTCCACAAGTCTCAAAAAATGCCTTAATGGTGAAAAGTGAATTCTGATAGAATTATGTAATTTTCTCGCTCTGCCAAATTCTTGGTCACCATCCACGTGTAGAAATCTTGGATTCTTTGGGGCAATCTTGAGATTTTTATGTCATCCAAGGTAAAGGTATGGAAACCAGTACCTACCTATTTGGTTGTTGCTGAATCATATCTCCTTTTCTGGAATTGGCTCATAAGTCATCCCATAATAATCATCTTCCACTTCGGAGACCTCTGGCTCCATGGGCTGATTCATGAGAATGGGAGGAAGTTATTCTTCTGAAGAATATTGGGCGGAAATAGTACTTACCTCGGAACTATCCTCTATTAGAACTTCTTGGATAGAAACATAAGTAAGATGTTGTGTTTGTTGGGTATCAGACCCTTGAGATGTTACCTCCTCTAAATCACTCTGTGGTTCAGCAACATAGAGGCTTGGTATTTGGAGGGTAGAGATCATGAGGTTTTCATAGTTGGCATATTTTGTGCTTTCTCCTCCTACCCTCTTCTTTTCAGGTGTTTCTAGGCTGCAAGTGCATCTTTACTTTCCCAAACTAATTTTGCAATGTCAAATTTGGGTTCTTTAATAGTTTAAGCAAATGGGTTATGAGTAGCTATATAGCTTTTCTTTGGGAGATAAAAAGCTAGAAAAAGGATAATCAAACCGAGAAGGGGAATATCTTTGGGGTGAGAATGTACTTATGGGAGGAAGAGAAGTGACTTGAGGACTTCATGGTTTCTAGGGCACAAAGTGATCACTTTTCAAGTGGTGTATTTGTTCTCTTAAAGACACCATCTATTTCTGCTGCTGCTGGAAGAAATGGAAAAGAGAAGTACTCAACGGACAAATATCGTACTACAAGCTTGCTAACTTGTGCTCCAAGGCTTTGATGGGTCCTGCATTCTGAGAAGACTTCTCTACAACTTGTTCTACCGTCTTCTCAATATATATGTGCACAAGCTGCATCCTCGGGCCCAAGTATACATATACATAACTGCAACCTCAGGCCCAAAGATGCATAAAGCATAAACAACGGCCTCACGCCCACAGATTCATAAAGCATAAATTGTGGCCTCAGGCCCAAATACAAGTGTTCAACATTCAGGGTTTTAAAATCAGGAACTAAGAATCATATTGCAATACATGACAGTGAAATACTGAATCATATTGAGTTACATGATATTGGAATGTCTAATAGAACTGGACTGAGACATGTATTCATAATAAGTTGATATGTCATAATTAAGGCTCGTGGGATATTGAATGAATTAGGAAACTATGTTATCTAAAGAATAAAAGTTCTACTACTATTCATGGAATTAAGGCATAATTACTTTATGATGCAATTCGTAATAGTCATAAAGAATGAGACGAATGGAGATTCATAAACATTCACAAATATAGATACTTTTCCTCACATACCTTTACTTTGGCCTTTTTATGCGTATCACAATGTTCGTCGCCTCTTTCAACAATACACTATGGACATATATATCAAGAGGAACCAATATTAGCAATAATGCTCATGTTTTAGTCACTTAGATATTTTATCAAACACTTGGGGGGCATAAATCATCATAGCCTTTATTAATGGTGTTTCTACACCCAACAACCCATCCTCTTGCTCCTAGATAATTCTAAAATCTCAAATTGTTATAATCAATATCATTCTTAATCACCCATAAGATAAACAACACCATTAATCAATAATCAACAATCAACATGTCACGCCCCGAAATCGAGGAGCGCGACTGTCGCTCAACCGAATGAACCCGGCCGAGCAAGACTGTTAGATTTCCTTCTACCCAAACTCATCCATGAATAAAGAAAAGATGTACTCCATTAATCAACCATTGAAAAGATTTCATTAGCAACTCCCATTTCATTTCCATTAGTAATTTCATTTATAATTTCCAAATTATTACAAGTTTATAGATATAATGAAAAACATGTTTGCCAAAGACCAATATTTCTAGTTCAATTCCCAACATCAAATACCACCCACAACCTGTCTATAGAGCCTCTAAGGGCAACAAAAGTGAAGAATGGAAGTGTTGGTGACAAGACCCCGGCTATAACTCATAGTACAAAATATAACGTAAGATGACATAAAACCCGGAATAGAGTAGGGCTCATCAAAACCTGCTGAATAGAGAGTGACTACTAATGAGGACCAAAGCGGCCTGCTGATGAACCACCTGCATCCATTCAAGATGCAGCGCCCGTGGCAAAAGGGACGTTAGTACATATGGAATAGTACTAGTATGTAAAGCTAACTGTCCTCTTTTAAAATAGAATGCCAACATAAAAAAGAAAATCATGGAAACAACAATCAACAATCAATGATATCCAATTTCCCAGTTTAAATATATTAATTTCCAAAATACGAAGATAATATTATTTTTGGTTGGGAGATCTTTAGCACCGATATACCAATGTTCACAATATCACCGTTCATAATACCAATACCAACGTACTTTTAGCACGGAGTCCGATCATGACCCAAGCGGCTAGGCCATCTCATCCAACACATCAACCACAATCACAATTTCAATTACAATTTCCAGCACAATCACCACCATGTGTTGGCGTCCGATCACGACCCGATCGGCTAGGCCATCTCACCACAATGCCGTGTGGATCGACATCATCCTTTTCTATCAATCATATAATCCCAATTAAGAGGAAGTAATTTTATCACATCAATCTCATCCCAAATAAGGAGAATAATCACAATCAACTCCTACACCGGCACATGTAGTTTCGGGGTTAGGTTATTTCAACCTACCCTTCCTCGGTGACTATCGATACTCCCAAAAGGATTTTTGTTTTGCACACAATGATAACATAAATAAAAGTATATTCACCTCATCATCTTTCACATTGTATAAATATCCATTAGTACTTTAAACCAATCACAACAACAATATTCCCTTGGCTCTTTTGGCCATTCACAAGATTCATTATTCACGGTACGGTGGCCGTATTTGATACTCAACACTTTCATTTTATCCCTATCATGTATCATAATCATAAATATCAACATATATAATATTCTGGAATCACAACTTTAAGTTTATCAGTAATCAAGACTTTAAACACAATGGATTTCTTTCCAAGAAATGGAGTAAAATGGTTGGCAATCGAAGCACAAGTTAAAATCATAAACGAGTAACACATCATTTATTCTTGAATCACTTTTTCACAAAAAGGGCAATACACAATTTCCACTCAATAATATATAAGAACGCAAAACACATTGAAACTACTTACAAAGCACAGCATTAGTTAAAACAGCCAGGTATGTGCATCACTTGAGTTCATAAGCTTTTAGGCAATTCTATTTTCAAAGTCATTTTTGGAACAGTTGAATCAAAGATCCTTTCATAATCTTTCTCACATCATTTCATTTCATTGGCACCATTGGCCACAAGTATAACTTTAACTCTTGGCACGTTGGCCACAATTTATATCCCCAATTCACTTAATTCACTTTCAACCATCGTTATAGATTATCAACAATAAGACATTTTCCAATCAAGACTTTAGATACACATATGATCAATTAAGAGTCTTAAGCATATTGAGTTTTTCTCACACAGTTTGGCATACTAGCTTTCATTTGAAACACGACTCAAAGCCATAACATTTTAACACACATATGGTTCTCGAACACATTCCCAAAGGATAACATAATGTGATAGTACCATTTGGAACACATTTTGAATACATAATTATCGACATTTTGCTTACTCAGGATGATTGAATTTGCTGGGAACAATTCGGAACATGAGAATAAGGAACTTGAACCAACCATACTTGAAACTTAAGGGAACATAATGGAATTCAATTATAAGAGAGTAGTTTAGCCAACATACCTAGCTTTGAGCTTTCCTTAAATTACTACAATGTTTCAGAAAGCTTAGCAACTTAAATCTAATTTGAAACACAACAAAAGTGAACCATAATTAGAAAGATATTCTCGGTCTCAGGTCATTCGAGCATTTTATTAAACACTAGGTGTACAAATTGGTTACAAGTTTCTTCCACAAGCTTTATTTCAATTCACAACCCAATCTTTACTTATTTGAGCTCAACAATCTTCCCAAAAATCTTATTAGTACATGCATGTATAAATAATACTATTACACCCAATAATCATACTCCCCATCACCCATCTTTTACCCCAAACGCGAAATTAAAAACAAGGGTTTGATCGTTAACTCTTGAGTGAAGATCTTGTGAGATTTCCTTGTTGGATTTCAAAGCTTTGACAAGATCTTGATGAACAAAGCACTTGAGCTTCTTCATCTCTCAAGAACACTCTCACTTCTCTATAAAATATCAGATTTTTGCCTTTTAAATGAACCCCAAAGGCTATTTATCAAAATGGGGATCAGGCTACAAAAATAGGAAAATGAACCCTCTGAACTCAGTTTTGCCGTCGTAGAGTGGATCGCAGAATGGGTATGCGGTCCGCACAATGGACCGTGAAATTGGTGCCCAGAACCGGGATAAACTGGTCAGTTTTGCGACCATTCTTCGGTCTGTATACCACTTTTGCGGTCGTGGAATTGGCCGCAGAATCACATTCTGCCAGCCTTTGGTAATTTGGTCATAACCTCTTGTAGGATTGTCCAACTGACGAACGGTTACAAGCGTTAGAAACTAGACTCGAAGATCTTTCATTTTATAGGTCTTTCATCACATAAATCCATATATATATATATATATATATATGTGTGTGTGTGTGTATGTAGATATGATCGTCCAAAGTTTGGTCTTATGCATACTCATTTGGAACTTTAGTCTATCATGTAATTTCCAACTTGACTTGGACTTAGGGCTCTCCTTAGACCCCACATCACTTATAATGTGACTCGTACACTTATTATCATATCCAATTGATATCCATCATATTAATAGTCCTCGTCTGCACACAAAATAATATAATTAGCACACATCAACTTTCTTAATAGTGCTTATGTACTGCAAAATTTTTCGGGGTGCTACATTCTCCCCCACTTAAGAACATTCGTCCTCGAATGAGGAGTAGAGTCTGTCCCCAAACACATAACATAAATCGTTTCTTCTTCCACACATCTTAAGCTCCCAAATTTTACTAACTCCCAAAGTTTTCAGAAATTTCGGTAGAGTCTCCCTTGTAATTGGTCCTTTCCACCTGCAAGAGTAACACCAAAATAACTCCTAACAACACATCTACAACTCAACAAAGCATCATAACATACAAATAATATAAATTTCAACATTACCGTCATTACATTATCAATAGTATCATCTGGACATGAACTACACATATTTAAATCGTAACACAAAGAAAGTACTTTCGATCCACAATGATTTTACTATACACTCAAGTGAGAAGATTTTATTGCATAAAAACTTTTGGCCCTCAAGGTGGCCTCCTCGACTTACAGACTTCGCCATAACACATAAATGTAGACAATCTCAACTCTTGGACTTATCCGACAAAGATGGCAAATAGATACCCCTCATAATCCAATAATCCATTAACTTCACCTTCGCTAGCTTTCACCGGAATGACAGACAAAGTATTTCAAGCTACCGTCTTAGACATAGATAGATGAAACACCGGGTACACGGAGGACAATAATAGGGACACATCATACTCATAGTTTGGCCTATTTCCTTCAAAATTGCATAAGGCCTAATGTGACTACACATACTTTACCTTCCTTAATAATTCACCCAATATATTCATAATGAAAATCTTGAGAATAACCCGTTCAATTTCTTCAACTCTAAATCCCTACACCGAACACCCAATTAAACCTTTGGCGACCTCCAACAATTACTCTAAGGTGTGCTAGCTTGCATATGAACATAAAACCTCCTATCCAATATATTTGATCACGGGATGACGCTTCTTCTTTGACATGTTTGAATCTTCAACCCTCATAGGTTACTATAAATAGGAAAAATGAGGTCCAAGATTGGGCTGGAAATTTCTTTTACTTCAAGATTCCATCAATGTACTAGTAGGGCATTTCAGGTGTTTATATCCTAAGAGACATGAAAGTTACTACTAATAGCGCTGGCATGGTTAATCATTGTGATGACGTCATTGATTCGACCAATAAGTCATAGAGTTGCCTAGTAGGCATTAATAATGTAAGGACCATGTACATGATCTTAAGATGTAAAAGAAGTGAATCATTTTAGACATGTGATCTGTGGGAGGCATGATCGGGAGGATAAAGACATTAGCATCAGTTATTCTTGGAAGACTATGAGTCATGAAAATGACAACAACAATTGTTTCATTCCATATGTGCCTTGTTCGGAAATAGTAGGCCTCAAAGAGATATAGCCAAGTACTTGACACCAGTCGCCTCTTGGAATGTAGAGAAAATAAGTTTAACTCGAAGTGAGAATATTCTGGCACCTTTAATGTGATATGGGTTTCAAAATACATGTAGTTTCATTACGCTCTTAACATTAACTAACACAAGGAATAGATATGCCACAAGCCAATGAGGATGAAAAAAAGAAGTTGAACACTTGTGAGATTATTATCATTCTGACAGTTTAACCCTTGCCAATAGTTGATCCAGAGAGGACTAGAGATACGACAAACTTGTCTTTCAAATCAATATACTCACGATATGTGCCAAAATCTGAAAGCATCTAATTTCAACCTTTCATGAGAGAAACCACATATCTAGGACATCTTAATATTGGGGTGAAATCATATATTGGTTAGAGAGAACGAACAATTTGATATGAGCCATACATGTTTCTATCATAATAACTCTCAAGTTGCCATATCAGGCTACTTCATGGGAAACTACAATACTAGGAACAAAGTAAGCCACTTACTGCGGAATGATCTAAGTGGACATGAAAGTCATAATGAGATGGGCCAACAAAAAGATCTTCCTGTGACGAATTTGGGAAAATCACAAATTTCCCAGAAACTTTTTTGCGAACAAGTGACCCCTTTCAATTGACATGTACACATATGATAGGCGCTGAGACATGCTCTCATGTTACTACACAGTAAAAAGGATTCATGATAATATTCACAAAGGAGTAAAGTGATTGTTCAAACCATAGGAGCCACATACACCAGAGAGAAAAATAGTGGCTCAAGAAGGATCTCAACACTAGGCCACTATACATTGGATTTGACACCACATAGGTAAACTTTATGACGATGCATGCACAAGCATAAGTGAGCAGATGTTATCCATTTGAATTAGAAGGTCCTATAAGAAATTCATCAGGTATAGCCCTTTGTTACTTGGGGAAATAAATGGGTAGTATTAGCCTAGGGTTATAACTCACTTCAAGGAAATAATTATAGAGCTCAATTCCACAAGATGTTGTAAATAAGAGAACTTGTGATAGAGTGGCTTCACGAATAATGCGTCTCATTCAGAAAGTAAGTACATGGAATGTTTTGTTATTTAGCGTTTTGTTAAGACCATATTTATGTACATATACAACAATGAAAAATTACGCATGTTCATAATGATGTACTAAGGAGTGACATACTTGATGACTTTAGGTTGATAGGACAGTACCTTAACTGATGCCCCTCGAATCCACATCCATAACATACATTGGTACTATAGTGACATACCCCCCGAATGACATCTCCTACATTTCACGCAACTGGTATGAGGTCCGCTAACTACTGACCTGTTATTTACCCTTTTTGCATAAGTCATAATAATCCCTCTTATCTTTCATCCAGGCCTTCCATTTGGGAGTAAATATCTCTGTAACAATTTTCTGTATGGGCCTTGGGAATTTCCCAAGTCTGCCACCCTTAACACACTCCTGAGGATACTCACAACACGACGCAAAATGTTCCCTCCCGCATATCGGGCAAACCAGTCTAGGTGTACCCAACCTATGGCATTTGTTCTTCTTGTGCCCTCTCATTCCACTACCATAACATATTTCAAGAGTCATCCAACACGTCCCCAAGTGGCGATTCTTACAAATATAACATTCCGTCTTAATGGAACAAACAAACCTCTTTCATTTCTTAGGTGTTCTCACCACATGATCTGGTGGCGTGGTCACATTAATAGAGACAAGCACATTTTCTCCTAGCAACTAGTTCTTTCATCCCCTCCTCGCTAGCTCGAACTCGTGGGTTACTTATATGAAAAATGAGACATAACGAGGAAATTAGCTTCCTATCGTGAGCTATATCGCATGATCTGGATTACCAGAGAATTGTGAAATTTCTAAATTTCCAAGTAGCCTCCTCATTATAGATGTGGTCGACAACACACCGATAAGAAGGACTCTACTAGACATGGCTCTGAGACATCCTACGACACTTTAAAACCTGGCTCTAATACCATGTTTTTCACGCCCCGAAATTGAGGAGCGTGACCGGTGCTCAACCGAATGAACCTGGCTGAGCAAGCCTGTTAGATTTCCCTTTACCCAAACTCATCCATGAACAAAGAGGAGATGTACTCCATTAATAAAACATTGAAAAGATTTCATTAGCAACTCCCATTTCGTTTCCATTAGCAGCTTCATTTATAATTTCCAAATTATTACAAGTTTATAGATATAATGAAAAATATGTTTTCCAAAGACCAACATTTCTAGCTTGATTCCCAACATCGAATACCACCCACAACCTGTCTACGGAGCATCTAAGTGTAACAGAAGTGAAGAATGGAAGTGTCGGCAACAATCAATGATATCCAATTACCAAGTTAAGACATATTAATTTCAATAATACGAAGATAATATTATTTTTGGTTAGGAGATCTTTAGCACAACAACACCATTGCTCACAATATCACCATTCACAATACCAATACCACCATACTTTTAGCATAGAGTACGATCACGACCCGATCGCTAGGCCATCTCATCCGACACATCAACCACAATCACAATTTCAATTACAATTTCAAGCACAATCACCACTATGTGTGCGGCATGGTGTCTGATCATGACATGACCGGCTAGGCCATTTCACCATAATGCCGTGTGGATCGACATCATCCTTTACTNCACATTTTCTCCTAGCAACTAGTTCTTTCATCCCCTCCTCGCTAGCTCGAACTCGTGGGTTACTTATATGAAAAATGAGACATAACGAGGAAATTAGCTTCCTATCGTGAGCTATATCGCATGATCTGGATTACCAGAGAATTGTGAAATTTCTAAATTTCCAAGTAGCCTCCTCATTATAGATGTGGTCGACAACACACCGATAAGAAGGACTCTACTAGACATGGCTCTGAGACATCCTACGACACTTTAAAACCTGGCTCTAATACCATGTTTTTCACGCCCCGAAATTGAGGAGCGTGACCGGTGCTCAACCGAATGAACCTGGCTGAGCAAGCCTGTTAGATTTCCCTTTACCCAAACTCATCCATGAACAAAGAGGAGATGTACTCCATTAATAAAACATTGAAAAGATTTCATTAGCAACTCCCATTTCGTTTCCATTAGCAGCTTCATTTATAATTTCCAAATTATTACAAGTTTATAGATATAATGAAAAATATGTTTTCCAAAGACCAACATTTCTAGCTTGATTCCCAACATCGAATACCACCCACAACCTGTCTACGGAGCATCTAAGTGTAACAGAAGTGAAGAATGGAAGTGTCGGCAACAATCAATGATATCCAATTACCAAGTTAAGACATATTAATTTCAATAATACGAAGATAATATTATTTTTGGTTAGGAGATCTTTAGCACAACAACACCATTGCTCACAATATCACCATTCACAATACCAATATTCTCAATACCAATACCACCATACTTTTAGCATAGAGTACGATCACGACCCGATCGCTAGGCCATCTCATCCGACACATCAACCACAATCACAATTTCAATTACAATTTCAAGCACAATCACCACTATGTGTGCGGCATGGTGTCTGATCATGACATGACCGGCTAGGCCATTTCACCATAATGCCGTGTGGATCGACATCATCCTTTACTATCAATCATCTCATTCCAACTAAGGAAAAATAATTTTATCACATCAATCTCATCCCAAATAAGGGGAATAATCACAATCCACTCCTACACTAGCACGTGTAGTTTCGGGGTTAGGTTATTTAAACCTACCCTTCCACGGTGACAATCGATAGTCCCAAATATATTTTTGGTTTGCACACAAAGAAAACATAAATACAAATATATTTACCTCATCATCTTTTACATTGTATAAATCTCCACTAGTACTTTTACCCAATCATAACAGCAATATTCCCTTGGCTCTTTTGACCATTCACAAGATTCATTATTCAAGGCACGGTGGCCATATTTGATATTTCACACTTTTATTTCATCCCTCTCATGTATTATCATCATAAATATCAACACATATAATATTCTTAAAATCACAACTTTAAGTTCATTAGTAATGAAAACTTTAAACACAATGGATTTCTTTCCAAACAATGGAGTAAAATGGTTGGCAATCGAAGCACAAGTTAAACTCATAAAAGAGTAACACATCATTTGCTATTTCAACACTTATCCACAACAAAGGGCAATACACAATTTCCACCCAAGAATATGTAAAAAAACAAAACACATTGAAGCTACTTACAAAGCATAACATTAGTTAAATCAGCGATATATGGGCATCCCCTATCCACTTATGTCACTTCCAATCATCTTTATAGATTATCAACAATAAGACATTTCCAATCATGACTTTATATACACATATGAGCAATTAAGAGTCTTAAGTATATTGAGTTTTTCTCACACAGTTTGGTATACTAGCTTTCATTTGAAACACGACTCAAAGCCATAACATTTTAACGCACATATCATTCTTGAACACATTCCCGAAGGATAACATAATGTGATAGGAACATTCGGAATACATTTTGAATACATAATTCTCTACACTTTGCTTACTCAGGATGATTGAATTTATTGGGAACAACTCAGAACATGAGAATAAGGAACTTGAACCAACCATACTTGAAACTTACGGGAACATCATAGAATTCAATTCTAAGAGAGTAGTTCAGCCAACATACCTAGCTTTGAACTTTCCTTAAATTACTACAATGTTTCGAAAATCCTTGCAACTTCAATCTAATTAGAAACATAACAAAAGTGAACCATAATTAGGAAGATACTCTTGGTCTCAGCTCATTCGAGCATTTAATCAAACACTAGGTGTGCAAATTTGTTACAAGGTTCTTCCACAATATTTATTTCACTTCACAACCCAATACTTACTTATTTGAGCTCAACAATCTTCCCACAAACCTGATTAGTAGATATATGTATAAATAATACTCTTACACCTAAGAATCATACTCCCCATCACCCATCTTTTACCCCAAACTTGAAATTGAAGACTAGGGTTAGATTCTTACCTTTTGAGTGAAGATCTTGTGAGGTTTCCTTGTTGGATTTCAAAGCTTGGACTAGATCTTGATATACAAAGCACTTGAGCTTCTTCCCCTCTCTAGAACACTCTCACTTATCTCTAAAAGTATCAGATTTGTGTCTTCAAAGTGAGCCCCAAAGGCTATTTATCAAAATGGGGTCGGTTTATAAAAATAGGAAAATGAACTCTCCGAACTCAGATCTACGGTCACAGAATGTACTGCAAAACGGGTATGCAGTATGCATAATGGTCCGCAAAACTGGTGCCCAGAACTAGGCTAAACTGGTCAGTTTTCTGACCATTCTGCGGTCGCAGAATTGGCCGCAGTATCCCATTCTGCCAACCTTTTGTAAATTTGTCATAACTTCTTGTAGGAGTGTCCAAATAATGAACGGTTTGAGGCGTTAGAAACTAGACTCAAATGTCTTTCATTTAAAAAGCTGTTCATCACATAACCCCTTATACATATGTAGATATGCTTGCCCAAAGTTTGGTTTAGTGCGTACTCATTTGGTACTTTAGTCTATCATGTAATTTCCAACTTGACTTAGACGTAGGGCTCTCCTTAGAACCCGCATCACTTATAATATGCCTTGTACGCTTAATAGCGCTTAAGTACTTCAAAATTTTCTGGGGTGCTACAAAACAACCCAAACCTATAATCGTTCATGCTTTTCTATAAAACCCATCAACTCATATCTCATGAACTTAGAGTCAATAATTATTAATCCAATGCTATAGTCAATTAGAGGGTGAACGTTCAATCATCTTAAATTCGTGTTCTAGGGTTTCTTTTCTCGACAACAATGTCTCAATCAAATACCTAATGATTTGAATGGTTTACACATATTAATAAGGTGTTGGTGAATTGAAATAAACTTACAATCAACATTAGAACTTACCTTGGATGATGGAGAGACCTTGGAGGAAGTTGGGTTCTCGAGATTTTCCCTTTCTATAGAAAATATATGGGTATGGGTATAGGGAACAAGGTAGGGCTTTACAAATGACCCTTCATGTGCGCACCTATGCAGTTGAGGGCCCTACCGCGCACCTGAGCGTGTAGCAAGGGAGGTGGCACTACAATAAGTGTGTTGTCGTGCACGTGATGGCTTAGCGCATAGCTGAGCATGCATATTGTGCATTGTCTAGTGAAAAACATGTAAGTTGTTACACAAAGATCCGTTCGGGCATTTTAAACAAATACAACTTTAGTGTTTTATGTTTTCTTGAATTCCTAACAGATTTTCACTTGATCAGCCTGAAGACAGACCTTCCATAAACTTTGTCGATTTTATTAAATCTTATGCACGTCACTCTATGTACCCATTTTACACATTCATGCCTAAACCGAATATATGGAGTGTTACATGAAAATCTAGATGAGGAAAGGAATATCTTTGGGAAGAGAATATACTTGGGAGGATGAGAAGTGACCAGAAAACTTCAGGGTGTCTAGGAAAAAAGTGATCCGTTTTCGTGAGGTTTATTTGTTCTCTTAAAAACACCATCTCTTTCTGCTGCTACTGGAAGAAATGGAAAAGAGAAGTACCCGACGGACAAATATCGTACTGCAAGCTTGCTAATTCGTGCTCTAAGGCTTTGATGAGTTTTGCATGCTGACAAGGATTCTCTACAACCTATTCAACCTTTTTCTCAATATTTTTCCACTTTGCTAAGAATTTTATTGTGAGCGTGTGCAATATTTTTAAAAGTGCTATCTATGTTGTTCAAGATTCTATTTTGAGAAATAGAATTTTCGAACTGCCAATTTATAGTTGATGCAATGTTAATAGATGGTGGTTTTTATCTTGAGGGGAAAAAAAATTCTTTTTGGGGATCTTGGGGGTATTATCTGCACCATCTTTACTAAAATGTTCAAAAGGTGGAAGATCATGGGTATTGTAATGACGCGGTCGGTCTTTCTGTACATTGTAGCCCTGTTACACTATTTATTGTCTCCTCTATGTTTATTTGTGGTTATCGAACTTTCGGGGTGGTTGGATTTATTTCGGGGAAGTCTTGGAGTGAATCGGGACACTTAGTCCCAATGTTGGAAGATTAAGTCGAAAGAGTTAACAAGAGTTTAGCTTTCATGTAGACAACTGTGTCTTGGAGTTTTGACGGTTCTAATAGGTTCGTATGGTTATTTTGGACTTAGGCATATATTTGGATATTGATTCGAAGGTCTGTAGGTTTGTTTGGGGATTTCTGGCAAAAATTGGAAAGATGAAGGATTGG
This sequence comes from Nicotiana otophora, assembly GCA_000715115.1. NCBI lineage: Eukaryota > Viridiplantae > Streptophyta > Magnoliopsida > Solanales > Solanaceae > Nicotiana > Nicotiana otophora. Next base: position 26,195 of record AWOL01S0045416.1, read on the forward strand.
AAGTTTGAGAGGTTTGACCGAGTGTAGAATATTATGGTACCAGTTTTGGATTTTGGTTCCTGTAGTTGGAATAGGCATATTGTCTCATTTGGGACTAGTGTGCAAAATTTGAGGCCATTCAATGTTTATTTGATGCGGTTCGGCAACAGTTTTAGAAGTTGGAAGTTCATTTATTTCATTAGGCTTGAATTGGGGTGTGATTCATGATTTTGATGTTGTTTGATGTGATTTGAGGCTTCTACTATATTTATATCGTGTTTTAAGACGTGTTGGTATGTTTAGGTGGTGTCCTGAGGGCCTTAGATGCGATTCAGATTGAAATTTGGACTTAAGGAAATGTTGATGGCTTCAAGTCTGCTGTAAGCGCACCTACGAAGTGCTGGCAGCAGGTGCGGCAACTTGTGCACTTTTGCGAGGTCGGCTTGGTTGAGGAGAGGTTGCAGCTATGAAGGGGTTCCCGCATAAGCGGATGCGCTTCTGCGCACGAAGGTCTGAAGGAGCAGGGTTTGGCTGGACGCGGGAAAGGCGCAGGTGCCAGGTAGGTTCTGCATCTGCGAGACCGTAGATTCGGTCAGTTGAGCACAGAAGCGAGAATGGGTGTATTTTTGGGAACCCGTAAGTGCGAAACAAGTACCGTAGAAGAGGTCCCACAGG
>AWOL01S0045416.1:27526-40189 GCA_000715115.1 Nicotiana otophora
TTTAGAAGTTGGAAGTTCATTTATTTCATTAGGCTTGAATTGGGGTGTGATTCATGATTTTGATGTTGTTTGATGTGATTTGAGGCTTCTACTATATTTATATCGTGTTTTAAGATGTGTTGGTATGTTTAGGTGGTGTCCTGAGGGCCTTAGATGCGATTCAGATTGAAATTTGGACTTAAGGAAATGTTGATGGCTTCAAGTCTGCTGTAAGCGCACCTACGAAGTGCTGGCAGCAGGTGCGGCAACTTGTGCACTTTTGCGAGGTCGGCTTGGTTGAGGAGAGGTTGCAGCTATGAAGGGGTTCCCGCATAAGCGGATGCGCTTCTGCGCACGAAGGTCTGAAGGAGCAGGGTTTGGCTGGACGCGGGAAAGGCGCAGGTGCCAGGTAGGTTCTGCATCTGCGAGACCGTAGATTCGGTCAGTTGAGCACAGAAGCGAGAATGGGTGTATTTTTGGGAACCCGTAAGTGCGAAACAAGTACCGTAGAAGAGGTCCCACAGGTGTGTTAATGTGGCCGCAAGTGCGTAAGGTCGGGGAATTAAGTGAAGCTCGCAAGTGTAAGATTTCGACCACGAAGTGTTTGGCATTTTTCTCCTTTTTGGTGTTGTGAAGTTCGGCTAAGGGAAATATTTGTAGTACTTTTCACCATAATCGAAGAGGTAAGTGAAGGTTCATCATTTTTATTTAAAAATATTGATTATTACACCTAGTTTATGTGATTTTGAAGTGAAATTTGGGGGTTTTAGACTATTTTGCTGGAGAGTGAGATGTGATGACTTGAGGGTTAATGTGTGGTTGGAATTAAATAATTTGTGTATGGTTGGACTCGTAATTGAATAGGTGTTCGAAATTTGTGAATTTTGTCAGGTTCAGAGGTGCGGCCTGGGGTTGACTTTTTTGTTTTTGTTAAAGATATTAGATTTATCTATGGAATAAATTCCCATAGCATGTATTGATTATATAAAGTTGATTTTACTAGATTCTGGTCGTTTGGAGGCCGATTCGCGAGGCAAGGCTTGTTGGAGTATTGATTTATGCATTTTGAGGTATGTAACATTTCTAAACTTGAAATTGAGGGTATTTATCCTTCAAACACATGTTATTTGTGTTGCGTTGGGGTGACGTACATGTTAGGTGACAGGCGTGTGGGTGTGAACCTTGTTAATCATAATCCGGGTTGATTTTTTTACTGTGTTGCTTTCAAGTCTTGTGTTATCCATGTAATTCATACTTGTTAGAGTAATTGAGTTTTGATTCATGTTAGAAATCATGTTTAGGCTATGTGCTTATTCGATTGAGACCTAATGATGCTTTTTATGTTGTTTGAGTTATATGCGTTAATAGTAATTTTACACTTAGTCATGGTTCTTTGTTTGCATATCATATCTCAGTCTGGGTTTGTCATTCATTGTTACATCGCATGTTATCATTGTTAGGCTGAGTGGTATGAGATTGTGAGCCCTTGAGATTTAAGAAATTGATGATTGAGGTAGGCCTTAGAGACGCGTTGAGAGTGTTATTGTTGATTGGGCTGCACACCGCATCAGGCTATATTGGCTTTATTAATATTATTATTATGTGGACTGGGCTGCATGCCGCATTAGGCCTTATTGGCTTTGATTAGCAATTGTGCAGGATCTGCCCCTGTGGAATCTGACATATCAATAGTTAGCGCATGCACAGTGATATGTACTTGTGCATTGGTGAGGGGCATTGATGCCAGATACCTGTACAATAATGAGTGATTGCGTACGTATGATATGTGGGAATTTGAGATAGGAAAATTGAGTATTTTGAGAGTTAGAGTACTTAGAAATATCACTATGAAATCATTCATTTGACATGCATATTTGACATGTAGGCATAGAGATGTACCATTCCTTATGCTAGCTATAACTGACTTGTTCCTATTAGTTTTGGGTTTCAATTGTTGAACTTGAAATCATGTCTAAATTTCTGTAATATGAACGAGTCAACTATGTAAATTCCTTTGAATCATTTATTGTTATTATCATTATTATACTTGTGTTGTCATTACATTGGAAGTTTACTGTCTTCTTCTGAGTTCGTGACTGCTTTTAACCCAAGGTTAGTTCTGTTACTTATTGAGTACATGGGGTCGATTGTACTCATACTACACTCTACACTTCGTGTGCAGATCCAGGTGCATCAGCACGTGGTGATCGCTAGATCCGTGATAGTACCTGGTTGGAGAGTTAAAGGGTGCTATGACGTCAGCATGCCTTGACTCTCTCTTCCTTTATTTTCTTCAGTACTATTCTATTACTCAGACAGTTCTACTAGGGATTTGTTTATGTTTAATACTCAGTAGTGCACATGTACTCATTGACACCAGATTTTGGTATGGTTGTAGAAATTTTATAATTATTTTATCATATACTTATGATATATTCAAATGATTAAGATATTATGAGACCGTTGGCTTGCTGGCAAGTAGTTTTAGGCACCATCGCGACTCCGGTGGTAGTTAGATCGTGACAAGTTAGTATCAGAGCACTAGGTTGCTTAGGTCTCACGTGTCATTAGCAGGTTTAGTAGAATCTTGTGGATCAGTATGAAGAACTCTATACTTATCTTTGAAAGTCTATCGAACTACTAGGATACTTCACTTTCTTGCATTTACCCGATCAATGTGGTTGTATGTTTCCCCTCCAAATTGCTTACTATTCTTGATAACTAGCATAGTATGGTTGGTGTAGATAGGGTTGCTTCCATCCCCGTGAATAATTACCTCTTGATGATTCCTCTCAAACTTCACCACCTGGCGCAGAGTAAAAGCGACTGCCCCATCTACGTGAATCCATGGTCGTATCGATAACAAGTTGTAGGTGGCGGATATGTCTAGCATATGGAATTCGACATCAAACCAGGTCGCGCCCATATGAAGATCAAGACTGATTTCCGCAATACTGTCTCTCTGAGATCCATCGAACACTTTCACACTAATGATTCCCATCCATTTCTCATGCAGGCCTTTTCAAGTCATTTCAAAGTAGTCAGTGAGCATATGTTCAGGCACGGACCTCCTTCTATCAGGACACTGGCAATGAACTTGTTTTGATGAGCAATGCTTTGTTGTGACTCTCCGACGGTAGCTCACTTTATGGAAAGTAATTTTGTGACTCTCCAGTACCTGTCATACCATGTTAGCTATATCCCCGCCAGTGATACTGGTAGGCACATAAGCTTTACTTAATACTTTAATCAAGGCATTATTGTGTTACGCCCCCGACGTCGGGGAGCACGATCGGCGCTCAACCGAGATAACCCGGCCAAGAAAGCATGTACAATACCTTCTACCCGAACATAACCATGAGTAAATAAAAGATATATTCTCATTAATTAGACTGAGAAGATCGTGTGAACAACACCAAATTAATTACCAATAATTATGCCATTTTTATGTCTCCAAAATAATACATTACACATTCATAGTTTAGGAGTGGAACACGTAATACAATTACAACATTACTAGTTTGACTTCCCCATAACCAAGGTACAACCCGCAATATGTCTACTGAGCCTCTAATAGATACAGAAAGAGTAGCATGATAGTGTCGGCAACAAGGCTCCGGTTGTACCTCAAAACAATATACATAGAGGACAGGAGATACAAAACCCCAACAAGAAGGGGGGCTCACCAAGTCAGCTGAGGAGAGGGTGTACTAGTATCAATGATCAATACCGCCTATTATGGAACCACCTGCATCCATTAAAGATGCAGCGCCCCCAGCAAAGGGGACATTAGTACATATAGAATATTACTAGTATGTAAAACTAAACACACTCTCAATAGAACGAGTAATAGTAAAATGAGAAGGAAACATGAAATCAACGAGAGCCTTAAATAGTATTTAAGTGCCAACTTAAGAGAAAGATAAATTTCAGGTAAGTTTCAATATTTTGAAGTTGGGAGATCTTTACTACCAATACACCACCATGATTTTAGCATGGATTCCAAGCATGGAGTCCATGATTTACCCATCAATCACTCCTATACTGGCATGTATAGTTTCAGGGTTAAGTTATTTTGACCTACCCTTCCTCGGTTACTAAATGATACTCCCAAAGCATGTATTATTTAAAGGATTTACAACTCACATAATAATTTTTCACACATCTTCCCATTTCATTGGCACTAGTGGCCACATATGTAATATCATTCTCGGCCCGTCGACCGTATTTCATATTGCATAATCACCTCTATAACATTCAAGTGTTACCATAGATTATCATCAATAAGTGAATTTCAAATCAAGACTTTAAGGAGTTCAAAATTCTTTCCTAACTCCCTGAATTTCCAAAACTTTCGTAAGAGTCTCCCATGTAGTTGTGCCTATCCACTGGCCAGAGAATCCCAGAACCAGTCCTAACAGCATAACCACAACATAATGATGTAAAATAACATGGAAACAACATCGGCCACAACGCCATAAACATTACATTAAAAAAAGAGTATCCTTAACATAAGTTGTACAGGGGAAACATAATATGTAGAAAGTTATCTCTTAACATTTTTCATGGACACAACTACATAGATACTCAAACAAATGAGGATACACCTTTTTTGTCTCTTCCTCGGCTTCACAGGAGGCCTCTTCGACCCATTGCTTTCGCCATAACACTTTCACGAAGGCAATCTATTTGTTTCTCAGCATTCGGACTTGGCTATCAAGAATGGTAACTGGAATCTCTTCATAAGTCAATTCCTCATTAACCTCTATAGTCTCCACTAGAACAATAAACGACAGATCTCCAACAAACGTCTTCAACACGGATACATGAAACACCGGTGCACTAAAGACATCTCTAGATGTAGTTATAGCCTGAAGCCACCTGACCAATCCTCTGAATGATTCTGTATGGTCAGACATAACTCGGACTCTATTTTCCTTTCTTACCAAATTGCATTACACCCTTCATGGGGGAAACCTTTAAGAATACCCAATCATCCTCTTGAAATACTAATTCCCTACGACGTACATCCCGATAGGATTTCTGATGGCTTTGGGCAGTTTTCAACCATTCCTTAAATATCTTAACCTTCTCCATAGATTGATGCACGAGTTCAGTCCCTATCAACTTAGCTTCTCCAATCTCGAACCACCCAATAGGAGATCAACATCTCGTGCCATATAGAGCCTCGAACGGCGCCATCTGGATGCTATCATGATAACTGTTGTTGTAGGCAAATTCTATGAGTGGAAAGTGATCATCCCAGCTACCCTTAAAGTTGATAACACAAGCGCGCAACATACCCCCAAGCATCTGAATAGTTCGCTCTGCATGCACGTCTGTCTGTGGATGGAAAGTTGCAATACGATTCACTTGAGTACCCAAACCTTGCTGAAATTTCCTCCAAAAGTTAGTTGTGAAATATGCCATTCGATCGGAGATAATAGAAATTGGAGTGCCATGCAACCTGACTATTTCCTTCATATACAACTAAGCATATTGTTTCGCAGTGTTGGTAGCCTTAACAAGTATTAAGTGTGCTGATTTGGTGAGTCGGTCCACAATCACCGAAATCTAGTCAAACTTGTGAGGCGTGCAAGGTAGTCCCACCACAAATTCCATATTGATCATCTCCCATTTCCACATCGGAATTTCTATGTTTTGTGCTAACCCACCGGACTTTTGATGTTCGGACTTTACTTGTTGACAATATGGACATCTTGCCACAAAGTCCACTACATTCCTCTTCATATCGTTCCACTAGTAGACTTCCTTAAGATCATGCTATATCTTTGTACAACCTGGATGCATGAAATACCTGGTAGTGTGAGCCTCAATTATGATTCTTCCTAAAGACCATGTACATCAGGAACACATATTTGCCCTTGGTACCTTAGCAGACAATCATCCATGCCAAGAGAAAAATCCATTGTCTTATGTTTATGAATTCCCTCCTTCCATTGTACCAACAACAGATTGTCATACTGCTTCTCCTTGACTTCCACAACAAGCGATGATTCGGCCATATTTTGCACACTTACTCCTCCTTCACTAGAGTCCGCAAGACGTACTCCAAAACTAGCAAACCGGTGAACTTCCTTGGCCAACGACCTTTGATGTGTCTATAAGTGAGCCAAACTACCCATGGATGTTTGCCTATGAGAATCCGCCATGACATTCCCACTCACCGAATGATATAGAATATCGGTGTCGTAGTCCTTGAGTAACTCAAGCCATCTTCTATTCCTTCTGTTTGAAAATATATTGAAGGCTCTTATGGTCCGTGAATATATCCACATGGACCCCATAAAAATAATGATGCAAAATCTTCAATGCAAAAATCACTGCCGCGAACTCTAAGTCATGTGTTGGATAGTTCTTCTCATGATTTTTGAGCTGCTTGGAAGTGTAAGCAATCACCTTGCCATGTTGCATCAATACACACCCTAGTCCAATTCTTGAAGCATCACAATATACCAACCTATATGTACCTTCTGGTAGGGTCAACACCGGTGTTGTAGTCAATTTTGATTTCAACTCCTGGAAGATCTTTTCTCAAGCACCATTGGGACATAACTACCTTCTACGTCAATTTAGTCAATAGGGAGGCAAGAGTAGAGAACCCCTACACAAACTTTCTGTAATACCTAGCTAAACCCAAGAATCAACAAATCTTTATTGGTGTTGTAGTCCTCGGCCAATTCTTCACAACTGTGATCTTCCGCGGATCAACCTTAATTCCTTCTTTAGAGACGACATGACCAAAGAATATGACATATTCAAGCCAAAATGCATACTTTGAAAACTTCACATACAACTTGTGCTAATATAGAGTCTGTACAACTGCCCTGAGATGATCGACATGGTCCTCTCGACTTCGTGAATATACAAGAATATCGTCTATGAACACTATCACAAAGGAGTCAATTAAGGGCTTGAAGACTCTATTCATAAGATCCATGAAAGCTGGCGGGGCATTTGTTAGCCCAAAAGACATTACCAGAAATTCGAAGTGCCCATATCGGGTCCTAAAATTTGTTTTCGCAATATCTTGTTCCCCGATCTTCAATTGGTGATACCCTGATCTTAGGTCAATCTTGGAGAAATACTTAGCACCCTGTAAGTGGTCAAACAAGTTATCTATCCTTGGCAGTGGGTACGTATTCTTAATTGTGACCTTATTGAGTTGCCGATAGTCAATACACATTCTCAGTGACCCATCTTTCTTCCTTACAAAGAGTTATGTAGGGTGGAATAGATATAAGTTGTGTTCCTGGCATCACATCAATTCAAAAATCAATCTTCTTGTCTGGTGGGATCCCAATGGTCCATCAGGAAATACCTCTGAAAATTCATTCACTACTGGCACATACTCAAGTGTAGGAACCTCAGCATCGACGTCTGTGGCCCAAACCAAAAGGTAAATACACTCTTTGTTGATCATCTTCATGGCCTTAAGATAAACCTACCCTTCGGCACTATATCATCCCCATTCCATACAATAATAGGGTCATTTGGGAATTTAAACCTAACAGTCCTAGTTCGACAATCAAGCTTGGCAAAACATAAATAAAGCCAATCCATCCCCATTATTACATCAAAATCGACCATTCCTAATTCAATATGATCATCCATGGTTTCCCAACCATACACCGTGATGACACAATCCCTATAAACCCACGCGGCCATAATAGACTCACCAATTGGAGTAGATACATAGAACGACTCATGAAGTTGTTCTGGTTCTATCCCAAATTCTATAGCAACATAGGGAGTGACGTATGACAAAGTGGAACCGAGATCAATAAAGGCATATACATCATGATATTGGAAAGTCAATATACCTGTGACAACATGTGGAGAAGCCTCAAAACTATGGTGACCCCTCATAATATAAAAACGGTTGGGTCCTCCCGAACTCTGTGCACCAGCCCTAACTGCACCATGCTCTGCGGGTGCTGGAGTGCCTCGAACTAGAGAAGGTGCTGCGGATGTAGTGGATGCAAAACCAGATGGTTGTGCCGTACCCCTACCCATACTCTGACGGGACGAATGGCAATCCCTCTGAATATGACCCCTGATACCGCACTCGTAGCATATCGGCTGGTCCATGAAGTAGCCCCAAAATGATTCTTCCCACAACTAAGGCATGGGGGCCTTCGCTGCTGCTGACTGGGGCCTGCTGATTGTGCATTGACAAAAGACTAAGTAAAGGAATGGGATGGCCCTAACGACCCTCCATTATATTCTTCAGTTTACGGGTCTTCGTGGCTTGAGAAACTGCCACCATCATCCCTTAATTCATATTAGAATTCAATGCAGCTATAGCGACCTTAATGATAACCATGGTGCTGATGCCCTGCACAAATCGGCGCACTCTTATCTCCATAGTGGTAAACATGCAAATGGCATACTTGGACAAGTGTGGGAACCATATATGGTACTCCCACACACTTATGCTACCCTACTTCTGTCTCTCAAACTTAGCGGCACGGGCCGCCTTAGTCTAGGCAGGCAAGAAATGGTCAATAAAGGCATTGGCAAACTTACTCCACCTCGCCGAAGGGATCCCCTGCTCACGGGAGACCTCCCACAACTCAAACCAAGAAGAGGCCACCCCTTTCAGGAGGTAGGAGTCCGACTCCACTCCCTCTGTCTTAGTAGCACGCATAACTCGGAGGATCTTGTGCATCTCATCAGTAAAGTCCTATTGGTCTTCCTCAGGATCAGTACCTATGTACACTGGAGTATCAAACGGAAGAAACATGTTCACCCTGGAACTAGCAGAATCCCCTGGCTGATTTGAAGAAGTAGGTGCAACATTTTATCTCTAGTCCTGGGAAGCCACTATCTGAGTCAACATTTGTATGGCTCCCCTAAGATCCCCATCAGAGACACCGGGACTGGAAGCTGGGGATGGAGATTGAATAACTACACCCTCGGTAGGAGTTGGGATTGGTGCAGTCAAAGAAGGAGTATTAGAATCAGGCGGTGTAGTAGCTGGGGGAATATCCTTAACCCTCGGATGCTCACCCGCATCATCAGGTATAGAATCAACTGCCACTCCTGGGGTGGCATTGGCTCCTTTGCCAGTTCTTGCTTTCTTCCTAGGTGCCATTTAATGAAAATTAGAGCCATGCACGAGTTCGAGGAGGAAAAGTCTTACAATCAGCTCTATCGCACGATCTAGAACATCAAAGAACAGTATTATTCCTAGATGCCCAAGTTGCCTCTTAATTATATATGTTGTCCACAACATACAGATAAGAAGGACTCTACTAGACACGGCTCTGAGTCATCCTAGGATTATTTAAAACCTTCGGCTCGGATGCCAAGCTTGTCACGCCCTGACCTCGGAGAGCGCGACCAGTGTTCAACTGATATAACTCGGCCAAGCATGCCTCTACAATGCCTTCTACCCAAACGTACCCATGAGTAAAAAGAAGATATATTCTCATTAATTAGATTGAGAAGATCATGTGAACAACACCAAATTAATTTCCAATAGTTACTCCATTTATAAGTCTCCAAAATATTACGTTACACATTCATAGTTTAGGAGTGAAATGCGTGATACAATTACAACATTACTAGTTTGACTTCCCCATAACCGAGGTACAATTCACGCTATGTCTAAGGAGCCTCTAATAGATACAAAAAGAGTAGCATAATAGTGCCACCAACAAGGCTCCGGCTATACCTCAAAACAATATACATAGAGGACATGAGATACAAGACCCCGAAATGAAGGGGGCTCACCAAGTCAAATGAGGAGAGGGTGTACTGCTCTTAAATTACTACAACATTCCGAAAATTCTAGCAATCCCAATCTATTTTGAGACAACAAAATTGAACACAAATTAGGAAGATATTCATGGTTGCAGCTCATTTGAGCATTTTATCAAACACTAGGTGTGCAAATGTGGCTACAAGGTTCTTCTACAAGGTTTCCTTCACTCCGCAACCCAATCTTTACTTATTTTAGCTCAACAATCTTCCCACAAATATTATTAGTACAAGCATGTATAAATAATACTCTTACACCCAAGAATCATACTCCCCATAACCCATCTTTTATCCCGAAGTCAAACTTAAAGACTAAGGTATGGAACCTTAGCTCTTAGATGAAGATATTGTGATTATCTCCCTTGATTCTTGGAGATTGGTGCAAGATTGGATGATTAGAATGTTAGGTTTACTCCTTCTCTCTGTAAAATGCTCTTACATCTCTCTAAAATATCAGGTTTTATCTTAAGAAATGACTTAAACCCTCTCTCTACCCGGGCTTGGGGGTATTAAATGAGCACCTATGTGCGCTGCCGTGCAGCTGGGCAAGTGGCCGCGCACCTGATGCAGAAACTCTCAAATATGCACGGCTGGCATTTGGGCATGCATATGACACAAGTCCAGTAAAATGACCTTAACTTTGTGTAGAAATATCCAAATGAAGAACGGTTCGATGCGTTGGAAACTAGAGGCAAAGGGATTTAATTTGATAGGTAGATCACCACGTAAGTTATTATATTGGGAGACTTATATTCATTTTAAATCATGTCTTGTGCCAATTGAAACATCCATTCCACTTAATGTATCCAACTTGTTCCCCACAAGTTGCCATTCACAAAAACTCCTTAGTATGTTCCAACACATCTTAACATTATCAATTCAAAATTATGTGGCTCTATCCCTTAGGTCTCCTTTAATACGCAAATACGTTATTCCCAAATACCGTTGGCGCACTTTACAATCTTAAATCATTAGGAAATTTTTACGGGGCCTGACATTCTCCCCCACTTAGGAACATTCATCCTCTATTGACAAGTAGAGCCCATCCCCAAACACTTAACGTAACTCATTTCTTCTTTGACACATCTTAAGCTCCCAAATTTGACTAAATCCCAAATTTTGTTTTCAAAAATTTCGGCAGAGTCTCCTCTGCAATTAGGCCTAACCACACCAAAACAACTCCTAACAACACATCCACATCTCAATAAAGTATCACACTATATATTAACAACACGGATCTCAACATTAAGGCCATTATATTAACAAGAGTGATATCTAGACATGAGCTTCACATATTTAAAGCATAACACATATAAAGTGCCTTTCGATTCACAATCATTTGCCTATACACTCAAGTGAGAACATTTTATTTCCGTAACACTTTTGGACCTCAAGCTGGCCTCCTCGACTTATAGACCTCGTCATAACATATTAACGGAGGCAATCTCAACTTCTCGGACTTATCTAACAAGGATGACAAATAGATACCCCTCACAACCTAATTATCCCTTAACTTCACATTCACTAGCTTTCACCGGAAGGATAGACAAAGGATTTATAATTACCTTCATAGACATAGACACCTGATACACCGGGTACACAAAGGACAATAATAGGGGAAACATCATACTCATAGGTTGGCCTATTTCCTTTAAGATTTCATAAGGCCTAATGTGACTACACATACTTTACATTCCTTAACAATTCACATAGAATCCTCATGGAGAAAATATTGAGAATAACCCGTTCACTTTCTTCAACTCTAAATTTCTATGCCGAACAACCAAACTAAACCTTTGGCGACCTCCAACAATTAGTCTAAGATGTGCTAGCTTGAATATAACCATAAAATTTCCTATCTAATATATTTGATCACGTGATGATGCTTCTTCTTTGACATGTGACATATGGGAGGCATAATCGGAAGGATAAAGACATTAGCGCCAGTTATTCTTTAAAGACTATTATTCATGAAAAGGACAACAACAATTGTTTCATTCCATATGTGCCTTGTTTTGCAATAGTAGGCCTCAAAGAGAAATAGCCAAGTACGTGACACCAGTCGTCTTCTGGAGTGTAGGGAAAATCAGTTTAACTTGAAATGAGAATATTTTGGCACCCCGAATGTGATATGGGTTTCAAAATGCATGAAATTGCATTACGCTCTTAACATTAACCGACACAAAGAATCTATGTCACAAGCCCTTGGGTATGAAAAAGAAGTTGAACACTGGTGAGAACATTATAATTCTCACAACATAACCTTTGCCAATAGTTGATCCTATATGAGAGGGCTAGAGATACGATGAATTTGTCTTTCAAATAAATATATTCATAATATGTGCTCTTATGTTACTAAACAGTGAAAAGGATTCATTATAATATTCACAAAGGAGTAAAGTGATTGTTCAAACCATATGAGTCACGTGCACAAGAGAATGAGACTAGCTCAAGAAAGATTTCGACACTAGGCTTCCTTACATTGGATTTGATACCACATAGGTAAACTTAATAATTGTTCATGCATAAGCATACGTGAGCAGATGTTATCCATTCGAATCAAAAGGTGCTGTAAAATTTCATCAGGTATAGTCCCTTGTTGAGAATTTAGGGAAGCAAGTGGGAAATATTAACCTAGGGTTATAACTTATTCCAAGGAAATAATTATAGAATTCAATTCTTAAAGAGGTTGTAAATAAGAGAATTGTGATCAATATGCTTCACGAATAATGCGTCTCGTTCAAATAGTAGGTACATGAAATGTTTTGTGATTTAACGTCTTGTTAAGACCGTGTTTATGAAGGCTCTTCAATATGGATGTACCTATACAACAAGGAAAAATTATGCGTGTTCATAATGATGTACTAAGGAGTGACTTACTTGATGACTTTGGGTTGA
>AWOL01S0045416.1:41571-53876 GCA_000715115.1 Nicotiana otophora
ACTAGCTCAAGAAAGATCTCGACACTAGGCTTCCTTACATTGGATTTGATACCACATAGGTAAACTTAATAATTGTTCATGCATAAGCATACGTGAGCAGATGTTATCCATTCGAATCAAAAGGTGCTGTAGAATTTCATCAGGTATAGTCCCTTGTTGAGAATTTAGGGAAGCAAGTGGGAAATATTAACCTAGGGTTATAACTTATTCGAAGGAAATAATTATAGAACTCAATTCTTAAAGAGGTCGTAAATAAGAGAATTGTGATCAAGAGGCTTCACGAATAATGCGTCTCGTTCAAATAGTAGGTAGATGAAATGTTTTGTGATTTAACGTCTTGTTAAGACCGTGTTTATGAAGGCTCTTCAATATGGATGTACCTATACAACAAGGAAAAATTATGCGTGTTCATAATGATGGTACTAAGAAGTGACTTACTTGATGACTTTAGGTTGACGGGGCAGTGCCTTAACTGATGCCCCTCGACTCCACATCCGGAATATACATTAGTACCAAAGTGACATACCCCTGAATGACATCTCCTACACTTCACACAATGAGGATGAGGTCTGTTAAACTGACTTCCCCCACCAACCTGATATTTACCCTTTTTGCATACATCATAATCATTCCCTTATCCCCTATCTCTGCAATAGCTCGTTGTATGGACTTTTGGAGTTGCCCGAATCTACCACCCCTAACACGCTTCTGAGCATACTCACAACATAACGCAAAATGTTCCCGCCCGAATATCGGGCAGACCGGGATAGGTGTACCCAACCTAAGGTCATTTGTTCCACTTGTGCCCCTGCTTTCCACAACCATAAAATGCTCCAAGAATCATCCAACATAAACCCGAGTGGCTCTTCTTTCTTATCAAACATTCTGGCTCATTGATGCCAATAATCCTTTTTCATTTCTTAGGTGCTCTCACCGCATATTCCTGTGGCGCGGTAACAGTAATAGGAACAATGACACTTTCCCTAGCAAGTAGTTCTTTCAATACCTCCTCGCTACCTCCAACCTGTGGGTTACTCATATGGAAAATAAGACATGACGAGGAATTTAGCTTCCTACCTTGAGCTCTATCGCACGATCTGGAGTATCAATGAAGTGTGAAATTCCTAAATGTCCAAGTAGCCTCCTCATTATAGATGTGGTCGATAACACAACTATAAGAAGTACTATACTAGACATGGCTCCGAGACATCCTAGGACACTTTAAAACCTTAGGCTCTGATACCAAGTTTGTCACGCTCAAAACTCGGGGAGCACGACCGGCGCTCAACCGAGGGAACCCGGCCGAGCAAGCCTGTTAGATTTCATTCTACCCAAACTCATCCATGAATAAAGAGGAGATGTACTCCATTAATCAAACATTGAAATGATTTCATTAGCAACTCCCATTTCATATCCATTAGCAACTTCACTCATAATTTCCAAAATATTACGAGTTTATAGGAATAATGAAAAACATGATTTTCAAATACCAACACTTCTAATTCAATTCCCCACATTAAATACCACCCACAACTTGTCTACGGAGCCTCTAAGTACAACAAAAGAGAAATATGGAAATACCGGCAACAAGGCCCCGACTATACCTCAACCACAAAGTACATGAGAAACAAAAGATACATAACTCCAAAATGAAGTGGGGCTCACCAAGTCAGTTGAAGAGAGTGCACCGCTATCACTGATCAATACCGCCTGCTGTAGAACAACCTACATCCATTAAATATACAGCACTCCCGGCAAAAGGGAGGTTAGTATCGTCGAATAGCACTAGTATGTATTGCTAAAAGTCCTCTTTCAAAATAGATTGCCCATATAAGAAAAGGCAACACATAGAAACAACAAGTCACGATCAACAATATCCAAATGTCAAGTTAAAACGTAATAATTTTTTCAAATACGAACTTCATATACAATATTTGGTTGGGAGATCCTTAGCACCAATATACCACTGTTCACAATACCATCGTTCATAATACCAACGTTTACAATACCAATGTTCACAATACCAATACCACCATACCTTTAGCATAGAGTCCAATCACGACCCGATCCGCTAGGCCATCTTATTAGAGACATCAACCATAATCACTCTCAATAAGAATACCACCGTACTTTTAGCACGGAGTCCAATCACGACCCGATTGGCTAGGCCATCTCATTAGAGAGATCAACCACAATCACAAATTCAATTACAAATTCCAGCACAATCAGCACCATGTGTGCGGCATGGTGTCCGATCACGACCCAATCAGCTAGGCCATCTCATTCGAGACATCAACCACAACCACATTTACAATTACAATTTCTACCACAATCACCACCATGTATGCCACATGGTGTCCGATCACGACGCGATTGGCTAGGCCGTCTCACCACAATACTGTGTGGATCGACATCATCCTTTTCTATCAATCATCTCATCTCAATTAAGGGGAATAATTTTATCACATCAATCTCATCCCAAATAAGGGGAATAATTACAATACATTCCTACACCGACACGTGTAGTTTCGGGGTTAGGTAATTTCAACCTACCCTTCCTCGGTGACTATCGATACTCCCAAAAATATTTTTGATTTGCTTACAAAAGAAACAACAATACAAATGCATTTACCTCATAACCTTTCACACCGTATATAGCCTCATTGGCACTTTCAACACTTTCAACATCATTATTTCATTGGCTCTCTTGGCCATACATATGATTCTTCATTCTTGGCACAATGGCCGTATTTCATATTCCACACTTTCATTTCTTCCCTTTCATGGATCATCATCATAAATATCAACAAATAGAATATTCCGGAAATCACAACTTTAGGTTCATTAGTAATGAAGGCTTTAAACACAATGGATTTCTTTCCAAGAAAATGGAGTAAAATGATTGGCAATCGAAGCACAAGTTAAAATCATAAACAAGTAACACATCATTTATTCTTGAAATACTTTTCCCCAAAAAGGGCAATACACCATTTCAACTCCTGAATATATAAGAGTTCAAAACACATTGGAAATACTTACAAAGCATAGCATTAGATAAAATAGCCACATTTGGGCATGACTTGAGTACATAAGCTTTTAGGCAAATCTATTTTCGAAGTCAATTCGGAATAGTTAAATCAAAGCTCATTTCATAACCTTTCTCACATCATTTCATTTCATTGGCACCATTGGCCACAAGTATAACTTTCATTCTTGGCACGGTGGCCACAATTTATATCACCAACTCACTTCTTTCACTTTCAAGCATCTTTATACATTATCAACAACAAGGCATTTCCAATCAAGACTTTAGGTACACATATGAGCAATTAAGGGTCTTAAACATATCGAGTTTTTCTCACACAATTTGGCATACTAGTTTTCATTTGAAACACGACTCAAAGCCATAACATTTTAATATGCAACCCATACTTTGAAACTTACAGGAACATTATGGAATTCGATTCTAAGAGAGAAAATTTATCCAACATACCTCACTTTGAGCTTTCCTTAAATTACTACAACATTCCGAAAATTCTAGCAATCCCAATCTATTTTAAGACATAACAAAATTGAACACAAATTAGGAAGATATTCATGGTTTCAGCTCATTTGAGCAATTTATCAAACATTAGGTGTGCAAATTTTGCTACAAGGTTCTTCTACAAGATTTCCTTCACTCCTCAACCCAATCTTTACTTATTTTAGCTCAACAATCTTCCCACAAACCTTATTAGTACAAGCATGTATAAATAATTAAAGACTTCCCATCACCTATATTTTACCCCAAACTCGAAATTAAAGACTATGTTATGGAACCTTACCTCTTAGATGAAGATATTATGATTAGCTTCCTTGATTTTTGGAGATTGGTGCAAGGTTTGATGATTAGAATGTTAGGTTTACTCCTTCTCTTTCTAAAATGCTTTACATCTCTCGAAAATATCAGATTGTAGCTCAAGAAATGACTTAACCCCTCTCTCTACCCGGCCTTGGGGTTATTAAATGAGCTCCTACATGCACGTCCACGCACCTGGGTAGGTGGCCACGCATCTGAGGCAGAAACTCTCAAATATGCGCAGCCGCGCATCTAGGCGTGCATATGACACAGGTCCAGTAAAATGGCGATAACTTTCTGTAGAAATATCAAAATGATGAACGGTTTGATGCGTTGGAAACTATACGCAAAGGTATTTAATTTCATAGTTATATCACACCTAAGTCAGTATATTGAGGGAGTTCTATTCATTTGAACTCGGTTCTTGTGCTAATTAAAATATCCTTTCCACTTAATGTATCCAACTTGTTCCACACAAGTTATTTCCATTCACAATACTCCTTAGTATGTTCCGACATACCTTAAACATACATTATCAATTCAAAATTATGTGGCTTTATCCCATAGGTCTCCTTTAATACTCAAATACGTTATTTCCAAATATCGTTGGTGCACTTTAAAATCATAAATCGTTAGGAAATATTTACGGGGCCTTACAGTTTGGGTGTCCGACATAGAGAAATGAAGTTTAAGGAAGTGAACAAGTTATTCTCAATGAAGATATTATGTGAATTATTAGTAAAGGTAAAG
Organism: Nicotiana otophora; assembly: GCA_000715115.1. Classification (NCBI taxonomy): domain Eukaryota; kingdom Viridiplantae; phylum Streptophyta; class Magnoliopsida; order Solanales; family Solanaceae; genus Nicotiana; species Nicotiana otophora. The sequence continues at coordinate 46,160 of AWOL01S0045416.1, forward strand.
TAGGTGTAGTGCACATTGGGCCTTATGGAATCTTGAAAGAAATAGGCGACACTACGAGTATGATGTTTCCCCATCATTGTCCTATATGCACACGGTGCTTCATGTGTCTATGTGAAAGATGGTAATTGGAATACCTTTTGTCTATCGTTCAAGTGAAAGTTATTAAAGGTGAAGTAGATAACTGACTTGTGAGAGGTACCTTATGGTCATCCTTGTTAGATTAGTCAGGAAGTTATGATTGCCTCCGTCAAAGTGCTATAGCTAAGTCAGTGAGTCGAGGAGGTCGTCTCAAAGGCTGAGTGTGTTTTGGAAAGGAAATATTCTCATTTGTTTGTAGAGCCAAATAGTTGTGGTTCAAAAGGTACTTTCTATGTGTTATGATTTAGTGCAGTTCATGTCAAGGTACCACTTCTGATAACATAATGCCCTTAATATTGAGGTTGGTGTTGTTAATATATAGTTTGATGCTTTGTTGAGTTGTGGATGTGTTGTTAGGAGTTGTTTTGGTGGTTCTCTGGCAAGTGCTTATGTCCAATTACAGGGGAGACTCTGCCGAAATATATTGAAATTTGGGGAGTTAGCCAAATTTTTGAGCTTTTGGTGTGTGGATAAAGATTTAAGTCACATTGGGTGTCTGTGGAGGACTCTAACCCTCATTCTAAGACAAATGATCCTAGGCGAGGAAGAATGTAAGGCCCCATTAAAATTTCCTAATGATTTAAGATTTTAAAGTGCGCCAGCGATATTTGAGGATAACATATTCGAGTATTAAAGAAGACCTATGGGATGGAACCACATCATTTTGAAATGAAAATACATGTTTAAGATGTGTGGGATCATGCTAAGGAATTTTGTGAATGGAAAGAATTTGCGTGGAAGAAGATGGATACATCTGATGTCTCAATTAGCACAAGACCCGGCTTCAAATGAATGCCACTCCCAAAATCTAAAACCTTAGGTGGTGATGTACCTATCAAATTAAAGCCCTTCGAGTCTAGTTTCCAACTCATCAAACCGTTCATCATTTGGATATTTCTATAGAACATTATGCCATTTTACTTGACCTATCCCATATGCGCACCCAGATGCGCGACCGCGCACATAAGGTGGGTTCTGCCTTATGTGCGCAGCCAGATGTGCGGTAACTTGCCCAGGTGTGTGGCCGCGCACATAGGAGCCCTATAAATACCCCCAAGGTGTAACACTCAGTAAATCCATATTAGTTGTGGATGCATTAAACGAGTATTAATGTGACCTTTTAGACATGTGAAGTCCGTCTTTTAGATAATTGTTTTAGAATCAGGACCGAGACTGAGGTGTATAAAATTAAATAAAATGGACTAAGTTTATGGGAAGTCAATCTTATAGCATTAAATAGTGCAAGGCCATGAAAACTCACGGCCATAGACAATGCAAGGCCATAAAACCTCAGTGCCCCAGATAGTACAAGGCACTATTTAGGGCATCAACCTTAGCGCCCCAGACAGCGCAAGGCACTGTAGTTTTGGCGCCTCCGATGGCACCTTGCACAGTTATTTTGGTGCCCCTGATGATGCCTCGCGCGGACGAGGTTTATTCGAGCTACTTTTATTTTCCTCCTTAATTTTGGGACGTGTTCACTTATTTAAAATCCCCACTTCATTCCCCCATACCCCTAACTTCCCCACGGTCCCTCCATCATCCAAGTTAAGTTCTAACGATGATTCTAAGTTAATTTCAATTCTTCAACACCTTATTAACATGGGTAAGTCCTTCCACTCTTTAGATATTCGATCAATATACCATTGTTGAGATAGGAAACCATAGAACTCGAATTCAAGAGGAGTGAACTTCGAAAAGGTAATGCTTATACTCTATACTCATTTATAAATATGAATTTATATGTTTTTGGGAGAATAGTAAATGGGTTTGATAAAGAGAACCATAAGAACTAGGGTTTTGGATTACTGAATTATGATTTTTACAAATATTTGGGTGCTGAGAAATGGTGTTAGTTACATCTATTTGGGATTGTAGAATCACCTAGAAGTAGCAGAATGAGAACTTGGTGAAGAAAATACCAATTACTAAGGTCGATGAGGCTTTACACCTATAAGGTGTTTGATAAAATTCCTAAGCTACTAAAACAGGAGCATTAGTGCTAATATTGGTTCCTTTTGATATATATATATATTGACGTAGATTATCGTTGAAAGAGGCGACAGACATCGTGATACTCTTAAAAAGGGCTAGAGCTAAGGTATGTGAGGCTAACTAACTCTCTTTACATTTGGGAATGTTTATGATTCTCCATACGTCCCATTCTTTATGACTATTACGAGTTTCCTCGGAAAGTAATTATGCCTTAGTCCCATGAATAGTTGTAGAACTTCTATTCTCTATATGGCATAGTTTCATAATCGTTCAATATTCTATGAGATTCAATTATAACAAAGCAATTTATTATGAATACATGTCTCAGTGTAGTTCTATTCAGCGTTCCTGTATCATGTAACTCAGTATAGTTCAGTAGTTTAGTATCATATATTGCATTATGATTCTCAGTTCCTAATTCTAAATTCCTGAATGTTGAACACCTGTATTTGAGCATGAGGCCGTAGTTTATGCTTTATGCATCTTTGGGCCTGAGGCCGCAGCTTATGCTTTATGAATTTTAAGGCCTGAGGCCGCAGTTACGTATACGTATACTTGGGCCCGAGGCCGCAACTTGTGCACATATATATTGGGCCTGAGGCCACAGTTTAATATTTAGACTAACAGGTGGTTCATCATTCAGAAGAAGGAGTATTCATATTCTTACTTCCTTTGTTCAGTTCAGTTATCAGTTATCATTTCAGTTCCACTTTCAACAGTTATCGTTTCAGCTATTAGTTAACTATCATTTCGGTATTCTGTTATTAGTTCTTAGTTATCAGCTCAGTTTTAGTTTTAGTATTTACAGTTCTTTCTTTCAGTTGTTTTACATACCAGTGCAATTCAAATATACTGACATCCCTTTTTGCCTGTGGTCTGTATCTCGTGATGCATGTAATGATTTACAAGTTGACGATTTTGCTTGCTAGGATATCTCGTATGATCTATTGGTGAGCCCCAGTCTTTCCAATAATAGATCACATTTCATTATTCTTAGAGGCTTTGTAGACTATAGTTCAGCCAGTCAGATGTTAGCAGACTTTTATGTGCTAGCCTTGTCGGCTACTCATTTACACTTGCACACTTTTCAGTATTGTCTGCATCTATTATATTTCAGTTAGTCTCTTTAATAGATCATCATGTTGTTTAGTTATATGTAGCTTACATTTATATCACATTTTGATCCAGCCATACAGTTGGTTCGCTCGGTCACATGCAGTCAGGCACCGAGTGTCTTGTTACGCCCAGTCCATGGTTCAGGGGTGACAAAGCTCTATATCAGAGTATTAGGTTCAAGTGTCCTAGGTAGTCTATAAAGTCGTGTCCAGTGGTGTTTCTTTTATAAGTGTGCCGGCCATGCATATAAATGGTTAACTACCAAGACATTCAGGATTGTCTCATTTCTTTGTACTCTAGATCGTGCCATGAAACTTAGAGAAATAGGTAACCTTCTCTTCCTATTGAATTCCAGACGTATTGAATGCCTAAGCGATGGGTAGGAAAACCCCAAGGTCCTAGAGAGGGTGATAGCCCATTGGGGTATAATTATGAAGTACAGGTTGGTAACAAATGATACTTGAAAGGATATTGAAAGTGAGATACAATGAATACTAGTACATATTAGAGCATAACCTCGTCAGAAAGTACAAAAACATTTATCATGTTTGTGGTTATCAATTTACCTCAGTTACCAGTTGTGCAGTCTTTCAGTTAGCAGGTTTTTGGTTATTCATTATGCCAGTATTCCGTTGTTTAGTTACTAGATCTCCAATTTTTAGTGTATCAAAATTTCGATAACTTCTGACTACACAGTGATGTATATGGGTGATAAAAGAAAATGTAAGTAACAATGATTAGTGCTAAATCTTCACGTGTTTTAGGTACAAATTAAGAGTCAAGACTCGTCGGATGGTGCAGAAAGTGATTTATCAGATAATTGTATATTCTGAAGGATAAGTTTTTGTATGGAAGTGTATCTGTATGTGTTTTTACCTTATAGAACAATTTCATTTTAATTCTTGTAAATGGAGCCACATGTTGGATGATGATATTTTAGATGTTAGACCCCATGGTGTAACAAGTTAAGAATTTAATTGCAACAGACATGAATTGATGACCATAGTTTTAGACAAACAAAGAGCCTAAGGGCAAAATAAATAGGAGTCAGAAACATTTGATATATACAAAGTTGTGTTTTTCGTAAGACTCATGCATGACTAAGAAGATATGATGTACAAAATGAGAATCAAGAGCAGCCGATATTAAATTTCAGGGAATGATTTTAAGTTTTTACGATTTATTCATATTAGAACTAGAAAGTACCACATTATTAAGTTACCATAAGAAGCAGCTATTATTGTAACATAAAGGATATGACAGTTCCCCTTAGGGTATGTGACTAAGTGTTTACCGTATATGTTTATAGTCTGATATGATTTTGAAACGTATAGAAAGTTTGGGGGTTTGATATTCCAATTTCATTTAAGACAAATGATATTTCCCTAAGTGTGATCCATGTGCATCGTTCAAAAAAGAAAGTAGTATGCGATTGTAGAATAGGGTCGGATAGTAAGGGAAGTTAGAAATAACATTATGCATCACTTTAGTTATCCAAAGTAGAACAAGCATACACGATNGATTTTGCTTGCTAGGATATCTCGTATGATCTATTGGTGAGCCCCAGTCTTTCCAATAATAGATCACATTTCATTATTCTTAGAGGCTTTGTAGACTATAGTTCAGCCAGTCAGATGTTAGCAGACTTTTATGTGCTAGCCTTGTCGGCTACTCATTTACACTTGCACACTTTTCAGTATTGTCTGCATCTATTATATTTCAGTTAGTCTCTTTAATAGATCATCATGTTGTTTAGTTATATGTAGCTTACATTTATATCACATTTTGATCCAGCCATACAGTTGGTTCGCTCGGTCACATGCAGTCAGGCACCGAGTGTCTTGTTACGCCCAGTCCATGGTTCAGGGGTGACAAAGCTCTATATCAGAGTATTAGGTTCAAGTGTCCTAGGTAGTCTATAAAGTCGTGTCCAGTGGTGTTTCTTTTATAAGTGTGCCGGCCATGCATATAAATGGTTAACTACCAAGACATTCAGGATTGTCTCATTTCTTTGTACTCTAGATCGTGCCATGAAACTTAGAGAAATAGGTAACCTTCTCTTCCTATCGAATTCCAGANTGTGCCGGCCATGCATATAAATGGTTAACTACCAAGACATTCAGGATTGTCTCATTTCTTTGTACTCTAGATCGTGCCATGAAACTTAGAGAAATAGGTAACCTTCTCTTCCTATTGAATTCCAGACGTATTGAATGCCTAAGCGATGGGTAGGAAAACCCCAAGGTCCTAGAGAGGGTGATAGCCCATTGGGGTATAATTATGAAGTACAGGTTGGTAACAAATGATACTTGAAAGGATATTGAAAGTGAGATACAATGAATACTAGTACATATTAGAGCATAACCTCGTCAGAAAGTACAAAAACATTTATCATGTTTGTGGTTATCAATTTACCTCAGTTACCAGTTGTGCAGTCTTTCAGTTAGCAGGTTTTTGGTTATTCATTATGCCAGTATTCCGTTGTTTAGTTACTAGATCTCCAATTTTTAGTGTATCAAAATTTCGATAACTTCTGACTACACAGTGATGTATATGGGTGATAAAAGAAAATGTAAGTAACAATGATTAGTGCTAAATCTTCACGTGTTTTAGGTACAAATTAAGAGTCAAGACTCGTCGGATGGTGCAGAAAGTGATTTATCAGATAATTGTATATTCTGAAGGATAAGTTTTTGTATGGAAGTGTATCTGTATGTGTTTTTACCTTATAGAAAAATTTCATTTTAATTCTTGTAAATGGAGCCACATGTTGGATGATGATATTTTAGATGTTAGACCCCATGGTGTAACAAGTTAAGAATTTAATTGCAACAGACATGAATTGATGACCATAGTTTTAGACAAACAAAGAGCCTAAGGGCAATATAAATAGGAGTCAGAAACATTTGATATATACAAAGTTGTGTTTTTCGTAAGACTCATGCATGACTAAGAAGATATGATGTACAAAATGAGAATCAAGAGCAGCCGATATTAAATTTCAGGGAATGATTTTAAGTTTTTACGATTTATTCATATTAGAACTAGAAAGTACCACATTATTAAGTTACCATAAGAAGCAGCTATTATTGTAACATAAAGGATATGACAGTTCCCCTTAGGGTATGTGACTAAGTGTTTACCGTATATGTTTATAGTCTGATATGATTTTGAAACGTATAGAAAGTTTGGGGGTTTGATATATCAATTTCATTTAAGACAAATGATATTTCCCTAAGTGTGATCCATGTGCATCGTTCAAAAAAGAAAGTAGTATGCGATTGTAGAATAGGGTCGGATAGTAAGGGAAGTTAGAAATAACATTATGCATCACTTTAGTTATCCAAAGTAGAACAAGCATACACGATTCTAGCAGGTGGTTAGTAAAAGAATAGTAAGTAAGTTTTGAGTTGATATAGTGAATTAGCAATTTCATCAGAGCTAGTAAAGGTACAATTTGATTCACTTATCCATGTTAACTCTAGTTAGTGGATGACAGTTTTAAATATCGAAAGTGTGTTAGAACTCAAATATTTTAAGTTAAACCCGAAGTACAGTGACAGTGGAAGAATAAAAAAATCAGTTAGGCTATAAGAGAGCCAACTACAGAATAATATCCTTTTAGAATTTTCAAAAAGGGGTCTCCCCAAGATCGACAGTGTGAGTAGAGTTAAATCATTAAGATTGTGTATGATAGTTGTGAATACATCAGCTTTCCGTTCATGTAAGTAATTCATTTTTTCCTAGTATGAAATATTTCTCAGAAGTAAGTCAAATGATGAGCCATCACTGACGTAAAGTGAATAGAATTGCAAAAAATAAGGAAAGTTGGTCGGATACCAAAAATAAAAGAAGGATCTGCAAGTACGAGACCTTAACCTTTGGTTTAAGGGGGAGTTGCGAAAATCATCAGTAAGTCCGGTTGGAGATTTGAAACCCACATATTTAGCATAGGATATAAAAATTGTAAAATCATGCCCAATTATGTATCACGAGGGTTGTGCCATTGCACGAGACTCTAATATTTGGTGTATTGGTTAAAGACTTAGCTCACATTAATACTATAAGTGTTTTCAGGAAGTGCCTTAAAAAGATAATCAAGTGTGAGAAGTATACCTCATGATTGTGGCAGGAAAGAGAACTATGGTGATAGAAGTTCACTGATTAGTCAAGCTAAGAGTCTGACTTTCGGACTCCGAAGGTGGTGGAATTGTTTTCCAGAATAGGACTTGTTCCTCCTTAGTACCTGAAGTGAAGGAGATCCCTACTTCTTGAATTTGAAAGAGGGGATTCACATGCATAAGATGATGGCTTTTGAACAAGGGGGAGATGATGATACTTTGAGGTACCAATACGAATTGTGTGTCATAGACGTAAACGAACATAGAGAAGAAGGATAATAATAGAAGCCCATAATTCCAAGTATTATATCTATCGAGGTTCCCCAAAGATGTATCATGATCTCAAG
>AWOL01S0045417.1:5856-17015 GCA_000715115.1 Nicotiana otophora
CATCTTTAAATAGATGCAGGTGGTTACATAGCAAGCAGTGTCGATCAGCAATAATGGTACAGCCTCTTCCCAGCAGACTTGGTGAGCCCCACTTCATCCGGGGGTCATATTTAGTATCTTTTGTTCATATTATTATCACGTCTTAAGGTATAGCTGGGGCCTTGTCGTCGGCACTACCATAGACCCTTTGGTAACTTTTAGAGGCTACGTAGACACTATGTGGGTTGTATATGGGTGTTGGGAATGTTAAACAATTTATGTTGTGTTTTTATCACTTATTCCACTCAAGCTATAAGAATGTGTGTATTTTGAGACTTAAAAGTGGAGTAATTAAGGAAACGATTTAATATTGTATGTATGAACTTCCTACTGTCTAATTAATTAAATTGTGTCTTCCTTTGATCATGGGTGAGGTGGCTAGAAAGTATCTAACATGCTTGCTCGACCGGGTGCACTCGGTTGACTGTCGGTCATGCTTCCTGAAGTTGGGGCGTGACACCAGCAGAATGGCCACAAAATGGCATATCGATTCCGCGATAGCACAACTATTCCGAAACCATTGTGCAATATCAGTGTCATAATATGGCCAGTAGAGTGGCCATAAAATGATTTCAAAATTCGCCAACTTTCTGCTTCACTTTGCAACGGTTGTTGCAGTCCGCGAAGTGATTCTGTGGTCGCATAATGGATCGCAGAACAGTCAATTTTGTCAATATTTTACCTCTAACTCTCCAATGCATTGTACAACCCAAATATTCCATATCGTGGTTCGATTTCTACAATTTGCAAAATCATTAGCGTACCTCAGCACCACAAAACCTTATATCCCTTAGCGAAATTTTCTGGGGCCTTACAATTATAGCCATGTTCCGCTATTTATTGTTCATTCTATGTTCATTTGTGGTTATATGACTTTTTAGGGTGGTTTGGTTTGTTCCAGGGATGTTTCGAAATAAATTGGGACACATAGTCCCAAGGTTGGAAGCGTAAGTTGAATAAGTTGACCGTATGTTTTCTTATGAGTAAACGACTCCACAATAGAGTTTTGATGGTTCCGATAGTTTCGTATGGTGATTTTGAACTTAGGAGTGTGTCTGGATATTGATTTTGAGGCCCGCAGGTCATTTTGGCTTGAATTGACAAAAATATAAAGGTTTGGAATGTTGAAGGTTTGGAAGTTAAGAAGTTGACCGAGAGTTGACTCTGTTGATACTGGGCTTATATTTTTGTTTTGGGAGTTAAAATTGGTCCCTTGTGTCAATTCTAACTTGATTTGAGGTCAATTAGAGTTGGTTTGGTGTGTTTTGGCATTGGTTTTAGAAGTTGAAAGTTTAGGCACCATCACGATAGGTTGGGAGTTTTGGTCATGACAAGTTAGTATTAGAGAACTAGGTTACTGAGGTCTCATGTGTCATGAACATGTTCAATAGAGTCTTCCAGATCGGTACAGAGACGTCTATACTTATCTTCTAGAGGTTATCGAACCATTAGGAAACTTCACTTTCTTGTATTCTTGTCGTGTAGATTTATTGATTCCGAAAACTAAACTTCTATTATTCTATTCTCTCATAGATGGTGAGTACACATGCAACCAGATCGGGCGGACGGCCACTAATACCACCAGCTAGGGTCGTGAGAGACTGAGGCCATGATAGAGGCCTAGGTGAGGTTTGTAGTTGTGCCCATTGTGATTCCAGACCTTTAGGATGCTTTGGCCAGATATTGATTGTTCCAGCCGCGCCAGCCACTTCTCAGGCCGGGGGTTGTGCTCAGACTCCCGCTGCCGTACTCCCGAGCAGTTCATGGATTCCAGACACTGGGGGTACTAGCAGCCCAGCTGGTTACAGCTACTCAGGACCAGGTTGGCCCAACTATGAGTGATGAGGAATAGAACATATTATAGTGGTTTAGGAGGCTTAAGCCTCCAAACTTCAGTGGGACCAAGTTAGAGGATGCTCGGGATTTTATAGATCGGTGTCAGCGGATCCTTCGCACGGTAGGTATTTTGGAGACCACTAGAGTTTTATTCACTACTTTTCAGCTAACGCGGGCAACCTACAGATAGTGGGAGGCCTGTGGGTTGATCAGGCCAGCTGGCGCTGCACCACTTATGTTGCATGAGTTCTCAGTTCTCTTCTTATAGAAGTTTTTCAACAAACTCGCAAAAAGGAGTTGCGTAGGAAGTTTGAATAGCCACACCAAAATTGTATGTCAGTGACCTAGTATGAGATGAGATTTTTAGGAGGTTCATTGATGGCCTCAACTATGGGCTGCGCTTCGTCATGACTTGGGAGACTGCGTCAAGTGTGAGGTTTGATGATGTGGTTGATACTGCTAGACGCCTAGAGCAGGTTCGTATTAAGGAGCCTGAGGAGAGTAAGGCCAAGAGGCCTGTTGGTTCGAGTGGTTTCACCAGTGCCTCATTTGTATGTTAGTCCCCACAACAATAGGGGTCGTTCTTATAAGCCTGCTCAGAGGGCTCGTCCGGTTTATCGTGGTGCATCAGCTAGCCATGGTTCATACGGTGCTCATCTGAGTCAGTAATCTCCCAGTTCCCTCTCACCTTAGAGTTCATCTCGTGCTCCAGCAGTTAAGGGTTCATCTGTACTTGGTCTTTATAGTAGTTATTCTGGTTCTCCGCCTCTGATTCAGTCCCTATTGCCATTGACCGATCGGAGTTGCTTTGAGTGTGGAGAGCTTGGACATATAAGGATGTATTATCCCCATTTTTTGGGAGGTCCAGTTCAATTGAAGGGCCAGTCAATGACTTCCACACCAGTTACTTCACCACCTGCTCAGCCAGCTCGTGGCGGGGTTCAGGCAGCTAGATGTCTCCCTTGAGGGGGAGGCCGATCAGGTGGTGGTCCAGATGGATGCTATGTTTTTCCCGCTAGGCTAGAGGCTGTTGCTTCAGACGCAATGATCACAGGTATTGTTTCAGTGTTCCACAAGGATGATTCAATATTATTTGAATCTGGTGCCACTTATTCATATGTATCGTCATATTTTGCTCGTTATTTGGATATGTCACGTGATTTCCTAGTTTCACATATTTATGTGTCTAATCCGGTGGGTGATTATATTATTGTGGACCATGTATATCAGGCATATATGGTGAGCATTGGGGTTTGGAAACGAGAGTTGATATCTTACTGCTTAGTATGGTTAATGTTGACGTGATTCTAGGCATGGATTGGTTGTCACAATGTAATTCTTTTATGGATTGTCACACTAAGACCATTCTGCTGACGATGCCAGGATCTCCTAGGATTGAGTGGAGAGTCGATGCCAGGATCGCCTCTGTATTGCATGGCACCAGCAGAGTTGAAGGTATTGGAAGGGCAACTTCAGAAGCTTCTTGATAAGAGGTTCATTAAGCCTAGTGTGTCACCATAGGGTGCACTAGTTCTATTTTTGAAGAAGAAGGATGGTACTATGCAGTTGTGCATTGATTATAGGCAGTTGAACAAAGTTACAATTAAGAACAAGTATTCTTTACCGTGTATTGATGACTTATTTAACCATCTTCAGGAATGTAGAGTGTTCTCTAAGATTGATTTGAGGTCTAGGTATCACCAGTTGAATATTCGGGACTTTGATATTCTGAAGACGGCATTTAGGACTCGATATGGTCACTATGAGTTCCTTGTGATGTCTTTTGGACTAATAACTAATTCAGTTGTATTCATGCATCTGATGCACAGTCTATTCTAGCAATATCTTGGTTTGTTTGTCATAGTATTCATTGATGATATACTGGTGTACTCTCGTAACTAAGAGGAGCATGGACAGCATCTGAGGATTGTACTACAGATATTGAGGGAGAAGAAGCTCTATGCTAAATTCTTCGATTGTGAGTTTTGGCTGGGTTCTATAGCGTTCTTGGGGAACGTGGTGTCCACTGAGGTGATCAAGGTAGATCAAAAGTAGATTGAGGCAATCCAGAGTTGGCCCAGACCGTCTTAAGCTATTAAGATTCGGAGTTTTCTTGGCTTAGCCGAATATTATCACCGCTTTGTGGAGGTTTCTCGTCCATTGCTGCACCTTTGACTATGCTGAGCCAGAAAGGTGCCCCATTATGGTGGTCTGATGAGTATGAGGAGAGCTTTTCAGAAGCTCAAAACTGCCTTGACCACAACTCCAATTCTATTTTTGATGTCAGTATTTGGTTTATATATACTGTATTATGATGCTTCTCAAATTGGTATTAGGCGTTTCTAGATGAAGGAGGGTAGAGTAATTGCTTATGCTTCATGCCAATTGAAGCCCTATAAGAAGAACTACCTCGTTGATGAGTTAGAGTTTGCAGCCACTGTCCATGCATTGAAGATTTGGAGGCATTATCTCTACGGTGTGTCTTGTGAGGTATTTGCAGATCATCGGAGTTTACAACACTTGTTCAAGCAAAAGGATCCAAACTTGAGGTAGTGAAGATGATTAGAGCTATTAAAAGACTATGATATTACCATTTTGTATCATCTCGGGAAGGCCATAATGGTGGATGATGCGTTGAGTAGAAAGGCGGTGAGTCTGGGTAGCCTTGTATATATTCTTGCTGGTGATAGACTACTTGTATCAGTAATTTAGGTCTTGGCCAATAAGTTCATGAGGTTAGATGTTTCGGAGCCTAGGCGAGTTCTAGCATGTGTGGCTTCTCGTTCTTCTTTATATGATCACATCAGAAAGATTCAGTATGACGACCCCTATTTGTTTGTCCCTGTAGACACGGTTCAACACGGTGATGCCACGGAGGTTTCTACTGGAGATGATGGGGTGTTGCGGATGTAGGGCATGATTTATGTGCCCAATGTGGATATGTTACGTGAGTTAATTCTTTAAGAGGCCCACATGTCGTGTTATACCATTCATCGGGGTGCCACGAAGAGGTATCAAGACTTGGGGCAGAAATATTGGTGGAGAATGAAGAAAGCTATAGTGGAGTTTGTAGCTTGGCGCTTGAACTTTTAGCAGGTGATGTACGAGCATTAAAGGCCTGGCGGTTTGCTTCCAAGGCTTGAGATTGTTGGGCTCCCACAGACCTTCACAAAATTTGATGCTACTTGGATGATTATGGACCATTTGACTGAGTCTACACATTTAATTTCGGTGGTGACTACCTATTCTTCTGAGCTGTTGGCTGAGATCTATATCCGCGAGATTGTTTTTCTTCACGGTGTGCCAATGTCCATTATTTTTGATATAGGCACGTAGTTCCCATTGCAGTTTTAGAGAGCAGTGTAGTGAGAGTTAGGCACACGAGTTGAGTTGAGTACAACATTCCACCCTCAGACAAACGGAGAGTCTGAGCACACCATTTAGATATTTGAAGATATGCTATGCTCTTTTGTTATGGGTTTCGGGGGTTGTTTGGATCAGTTTCTACATCTTGCAGAGTTTCCCTACAACAACAGCTACCAATTGAGTATTTTGATGGCTCCTTATGAGGCCTTATATGGGATGCAGTGTTGATCTCCAGTTGGGTTGTTTGAGCCAGGAGAGGCTAGGTTGTTAGGCACGGATCTCGTTAAGGATGCCTTGGAAATGGTCAAGTTGATTCAGGATCGGCTTCGCACGGCACAGTATAGACGGAAGAGGTACACTAATCGCAAGGTTCGTGATGTTGCCTATATGGTGGGAGAGAAGGTATTACTCAGTTTTTAACCCATGAAGGGTGTTATGATGATAGGTAAGAAGGGCAAGTTGAGCCCTCAACATATTGGCCTTTTTGAGGTGCTTGAAAGGATTGGGGAGGTAGCCTACAAGCTTGAATGGATGCCTAGTCTATCGATTATTCACCCAGTAATTTATGTTTTCATGCTCCATATGTATTACGGTGATCCCTCTCATGTTTTGGACTTCAGAATTGTTCAATTAGATCGAGATTTGGCTTATGATGTGGAGCTGATGAACATTTTTGGATCAGTAGGTTTAAAAGTTGAGATCAAAGAATATAGCTTCAGTAAAAGTATAGTGGAGAAGTCATCCAGTCAAGGAGGCTACTTGGGATACCGAACAGGAGATAGGGAGCATCTATCCACACCTATTTGACACCCCATGTAAGATTCTAGACCCGTTTAAGGACGACAATTTGTTTACGAAGGGGGAGTGTAACGACCCGGTTGGTCGTTTTGAGTATTGTAGCCCGTTCCCCCATTTATTGCTTATTCTATGTTCATTTGTGGTTATGTGACTTGCTAGGGTGGTTGGTTTGGTTTTAGGGATCTTTCAGAATGAATTAGGACACATAGTTCCAAGGTTAGAAGCTAAAGTTGAAAGACTTGGCTGGATGTTGACTTATGAGTAAACAACTACAAAATGGAGTTTTTATGGTTCTGACAGCTTCATATGGTGATTGTGGACTGAGGAGCATGTNTTTGAAGATATGCTATGCTCTTTTGTTATGGGTTTCGGGGGTTGTTTGGATCAGTTTCTACATCTTGCAGAGTTTCCCTACAACAACAGCTACCAATTGAGTATTTTGATGGCTCCTTATGAGGCCTTATATGGGATGCAGTGTCGATCTCCAGTTGGGTTGTTTGAGCCAGGAGAGGCTAGGTTGTTAGGCACGGATCTCGTTAAGGATGCCTTGGAAATGGTCAAGTTGATTCAGGATCGGCTTCGCACGGCACAGTATAGACGGAAGAGGTACACTAATCGCAAGGTTCGTGATGTTGCCTATATGGTGGGAGAGAAGGTATTACTCAGTTTTTAACCCATGAAGGGTGTTATGATGATAGGTAAGAAGGGCAAGTTGAGCCCTCAACATATTGGCCTTTTTGAGGTGCTTGAAAGGATTGGGGAGGTAGCCTACAAGCTTGAATGGATGCCTAGTCTATCGATTATTCACCCAGTAATTTATGTTTTCATGCTCCATATGTATTACGGTGATCCCTCTCATGTTTTGGACTTCAGAATTGTTCAATTAGATCGAGATTTGGCTTATGATGTGGAGCTGATGAACATTTTTGGATCTGCAGGTTTAAAAGTTGAGATCAAAGAATATAGCTTCAGTAAAAGTATAGTGGAGAAGTCAGCCAGTCAAGGAGGCTACTTGGGATACCGAACAGGAGATGGGGAGCATCTATCCACACCTATTTGACACCCCATGTAAGATTCTAGACCCATTTGAGGACGAAAATTTGTTTAAGAAGGGGGAGTGTAACGACCCGGTTGGTCGTTTTGAGTATTGTAGCCTGTTCCCCCATTTATTGCTTATTCTATGTTCATTTGTGGTTATGTGACTTGCTAGGGTGGTTGGTTTGGTTTTAGGGATCTTTTAGAATGAATTAGGACACATAGTTCCAAGGTTAGAAGCTAAAGTTGAAAGATTTGGCTGGATGTTGACTTATGAGTAAACGACTACAAAATGGTGTTTTTATGGTTCTGACAGCTTCATATGGTGATTTTGGACTGAGGAGTATGTCTGGTATTAATGTGGAGGACCCTAGGTTGTTTTGTCTTGAATTGGCAAAATTTAGAAAGTTGAAGGTTTGGAAAGTTGAGAAATTTGACCGAGAGTTGACATTGTTCATACCAGGCTCGGATTAAGGATTCGGGTGTTAGAATAGGTCAGTTGTGTCATTTCTGACTTGTGTGCAAAATTAGAGGTCAATCGGAGTTGGTTTGGTGTGTTTCAGCATTGGTTTTAGAAGTTAGAAGTTTAATAGTTCATTAGGCTTGAATTGGGGTGAGATTCGTATTTTCGATGTTGTCTGATGTGATTTGAGGCATCGACTAAGTTCGTGCCATAATTTAGGACCCGTTGGTATGTTTCGATGGGGTCTCGGGGGCTTCGGGTGTGATTTGGATCATCTTCGGCTCATTTTTGACTTGTTGGACTACTGTAATTGTTGTATCCGGTTTCCTTATACGCATTCGCGAAGGAGGGATGACAATCGTAAAGAGTATTTGAGCAACTGGTGAAAATTGTACTTCACGTTTAGGAGAACTGGGACGTGTTTGCGAAGGTTCTGGAAGTTGGGCATCGCGAACACGTGAAGAAGGTAGCATTCGCGAAGAAGGGAGGTAAGGCCAACAACAATAGGTGATTTGTTTATCGTGATCGCATTGTCAGGACCGCGATCATGAAGATAAGTTGTCTTATTCATCGCATTCATGACTAGGATGTCGCATTCGCGTTAAAGAGATTTGGCAGCTAAGTATATTTGTTCTTCGCGGATGCGAGGCAATTTCGCATTCGCGAAGAAGAGCAACTAGGCATACTATTTAAAATCCCAAATCGTGGGTTAGAGTATTATTTCATATTTTGACTTGTGGAGCTCGTCTAGGGGCGATTGTTTTGAAGGATTTGACTACAAATCAAGAAGTAAGAAACTTTTGATCACTGTTGTCTAATTATGTTGAATACCCATTGATTTCTACACCTAGATTATGTGTTTTAAATGTGAAATTTGGGGGGTTTTGGACTGGAGAGTATGATTTGGGGATTTGAGGGTCGATTTGTGGTTGGAATTGGATGATTTTAGTATGGTTGGACTCGTTATTGAATGGGTATTCTGATTTTGTGTATTTTATCAGGTTCGAGGTGTGGGCCAGGGGTTGACTTTCTTGTGTTGACTTTTTGAATTTGGTTAAAGAATCGAGCTTTATCTTATGGAATCAATTCCTATAGCTTGTATTGATTATATTAAGTTGTTTGTGGCTAGATTCGAGTCGTTTAGAATCTGATTCCCGGGGTAAGGGTTTGTTGGAGCATTGAGGTAAGTAACACTTCTAAACATGGTACCGACTGTGTGAATCCTTGGAATACGTGTTATATGGTTGATGTTGGGGTGACGCACATTCTCGTTGACGAGTGTGTGGGCGTGCACTATGCTAATTATGATCTAATGTTAGGACCCGATGAGGTTATTTCTGCTGTTGAGTTATTTGCTTAAGTTGCTATTACGTACTCAGTCATATTTACTCATTTGCCTATCATATCTCTGTCTCTCCCATCATTTACGGTTACATCATTGTATCATAATTTGGGCTGAGTGGTATGAGATTTGTAAGCCCATGAGACTAGAGAGATTGATGACTGGGTTGGGTCCTGAGGACCGGATAGTTAGTGATATTGTGGATCGTGTTGCACGCCGCAGCAGGCCATATTGGCTTTATATCTATTACTATTAATATTATTGATCTGGTTGCACATCGCAACAGGCCTTATTGGCTTATTTATTATTATGGAACGCGTTGCACGTCGCAGTAGGCCCTATTGGCTTATTTATTATTATGGATCAAGTTGCATGCCGCATCAGGCCTTATAGGCTTTATATTAGTGCTTGGGTAGGATCCGCCCCTCCGGAGTCTGACATACCTACAGTGAGCGCAGGCGTCGTACAGTGCTATGTGATTATGTATGATGAGTGGGAGTTTGAGACAGATTGAGTACTCTGAGAGTTTGAGTACCTGGGTTATCACTGTGACGCCTTTCATTTGATCTGCATTTTTGACATGTAGGCATAGAGATGTAACATTCCTCTTGCTAGCGGTACATGGTATATTTTATTAGTGTTGAGCTTAAATTGTTGAACTTGAAGACATGCCTAAATTTTTGTACTGTGTACAAGCTGAATATGGATGTTCTGTATCTTTCTGAGCTCGTCACTACTTTCAGCCCAAGGTTAGTCATGTTACTTACTGAGTACATTGGGTCGGTTGAACTCATACTATACTTTGCACTTCTAGATCTAGGTACATTTGGACGTGGTGGTTGCTACATTGGTGATAGTACTTGTTTAGAGACCTCGGGGTAGCTGCAATGACGCCCCAGACCTTGACTCTCCTTTCTTTCATTTTATTCCAGTACTGTTCTACTTTCTCAGACAGTTGTAATAGAGTTTTATACTATGTTGACAATAGTAGCTCATGTACTTAGTGACACCAGGATTTTGGGATTTGTTGTAGTTGTGTTGCATTCGTTTTTATCAGTTATTTATGAGAGTTTCCACTATATAACTTATTAAACCAGATTTGTTAACTCGATGCGTAGTTGTTATGGGATTGCCGGCTTGCCTAGTGATGTGATAGGCGCCATCGTGATAGGTTGGGATTTTGGGACGTGACAGATATAGTCATACTCTGCTTTTATACATTCTTTGTGTAGATTCAGGTACTACCGATCAAAGCGGATATATAGAAATGCGTGCTTGAGCTTGTAAGAGATCCCTGTTGTTCCGTTCGCAAGCCTGAACGTCACCCTTTTTAATTTATTTCTATTAATTATGTATTTCAGACAGAATTGTACTTTTTCGAGACTTGTTATGTATTCCATGCAGATCTTATGACTCAGTAGTACCGGGTTTTTGGAAGTTTCTTATTGTATCCACGTTTAGCGATATTATCATATGTATCATTTTTGTTAATTTGAATTTGTTATTTTCTGATTGAGATCTTTATGTAATAAGCTTACCTAGTCTTAGAGACTAGGTGCCATCATGACCTCTATGGTGGGATTCAGGTCATGACAAGTTGTTATCAGAGCTCTAGGTTCATACGTTCTACGAGTCATAAGCATGTTTAGTAGAGTCTTGAGGATCGGTACGGAGACCTCTATGGTGGGATTCGGGTCATGACAAGTTGTTTTGAGCCTTTGTCTTCCTATTTTCTCACAGATGGTGAGGACACAAGCTTTTAATGATGATGCTACCTCAAGTTCGGTGTTGCTAGAGACTAAAGGGTAGAGGTAGAGGCGAGCACATGCCGCAGCGAGGGGCCGTTCTAGGCCGCAATTTTGGAGCCACCAATAGATCTGGCTAGGTATCAGACACATGAGGCCCTTGTTTCTACCCTGGACTCCAGGAGACCTTGGCATACTGAGGATGTGTGGGACTTTGGCTCAAGCAAGGTTGCTCTCGATTGCACCAGCTACTTTACAGGCTAGGGGAGGGGTCCAACATCCCGGTACACATACACTAGAGTAGTAGTCTCATGTTGATCATGCTCTGGGTGCTATACCGGTGCAGCCCGTGATTGTGGTTCAGCCCGAGGTCGGGCCTGTTTTGTCGGTTGAGTAGCAGAAGAGGTTAGAGAGATTCTAGATATAATGACCCGGCCAGTCATTGTTTAGTAATTTAGCCCCGTTTCCCCTGTCACATGATGTACTTATATGTATTTGTAGTTCCATGAATTTTCGAGGTGGGTTGGTTTGGTTT
>AWOL01S0045421.1:17401-28719 GCA_000715115.1 Nicotiana otophora
TATATATATATGATCTAGAGTTTTCATAGGTGTTCTCAACCAATCCCAACTCGGACAGGAAGAACTGGGATGCTCATCCAAAAGGCTCGCGACAAGAGCACTAAGAAATGTGCACCTTTAGTATTTATTTAGCACCCCTCGTGATCCCTCTTGCCCTATCCTACCTTCAATGTCTGTACTGGCTGTTGAAATCTAGGGACTCCAAGTGTACTTGCGACGTGAACAAGGCAAATGTCATCTTGCCTTCAACTACTTTATATTTTCAACCCAAACTTGCGCCAAATCGCTCATTCATTCCACTTTCATCATAGTCACTTCTAACATACTTAACTGTCACGACCCAAAACCAGCATCGATATGATGGCACCTAACTTACTTGATAAGCCAGACAATCATAAAACATTTGAGGAAAATAATAACAGATATAGAATAAATGAGTCTAAAAGTTGAATAAACATAGGTAAATACCAATAAATACAAAAATTCCCTAGAAACTAGTGACAATGAGTCATGAGCTCTAATGTATGAATACAAGTTCACTAATATAGTATATTTTCTATAACACTAACTGTAGCGAAAGATAAAAAGAGACATTAGGGACTGCGACCAGGAAGTAGCTCTACCTCGAGTCCCAACAGCAACAACAATAATTCTCGATACTCAATTGGGTCCCGCACCTGGATCTGCATAATTAAATATAGAGTGTAGTATGAGTACAACCGACCCTATATGCTCAAGGAGTATCATGACTAACATCGGTGATGTCGTGGCGAGAGTGGTCAATTATACTTACTATCAAACTTGTGCAGTTGATGAATATATATGTACACAACAATAGTACCAGAATCAAGGCAAAAGGTACAGGTAAGACCAATGGTGCACATAGAGACGATATGCACAAGCATCGTAATCAAGCTAATAGTTCAATACATAAAGAAGATATACACGAATAAACAAATCAAGTTACACATATTTGACATATAGAGAAGATATGTACCGTGAGTCATTTCACCAATTAAATCACCATATAGAGAAAATATCCATATAATGCATGTATACATTCTGAGGCTAGCATATAGAGAACATACGCAGTAAAAAGCATGTATAGATCCAAGGAGCTTGCGTATAGAGAAGAAACAGAATGTCCAAATATTGATCACTTTCCATAATCCATATGTACATCATCAGGGAAAATCATGAGAGGACGAACCTAGGGGGACTGATCCTTAATTACACACTGCACAAACAACACACGTGCCATAATCATAACAACCGCACGGATAGCTCACGTGTTATAAATCCAATCTATCGCATAGAAGGCACATGCAAGACCACATGTACACGAACAACGGTTATCAAATCATACACTCATAGATTGAAGAAAAAAGCATGATAAGGTATATACATGTGCGAAGTGCACAATTTCAACTTAGATTAGGCGGGTACGCCAAATAATAACGAGTATCATGCTCAAACAAGAAATCATACATGGCACCCAGTCTGAACAAAGAATCATAGGAAGTTCACATAGTCATACAAACAATCAAAACATGAATCATAGGAACCACACAGTCTGAACAAAGAATAATTGAAGCCTAAAGTCTAATCCAATCGAAACTATACATGGCACCCGCATATACGCTCATCACCTCGTATGTATGTCACTTTTCATACATTCCAATTAGCCAAATAAAGTCACATCCTAAGGGTTATTCTCTCACAACAAGATTAGGTAAGATATTTACCTCAAACGTGCAAAATCAATTCTTCAATAATACTTTGCCTTGAAAATCGGCCTCATAGCGGCTCGAATATAGTCAAATACAACTCAATAACATCAAACAAATCCATATGAATCAATTTCGAACAATAAAGTTTCAATCTTTAATTAAATCCCCAAAAATTAACCCGGGCCCACATGATCAAAATCGGAATCAAGGGGTAGATACGGACTATCCATAACGCCACGAGTGTAAATATGTGTTTGGTTTTCAAATCCATGTCCAAATCACAGCTCAAAACATCAATTTTTACTCTCCTAAATTGTAGGAAAACCCCCCAAATTTACCTCAAAATTTCTTATTTTAGGTGTTAATAATCCGTGTACATTCCTGAAGTAATAACATAAATGGGTAGAAACCACTTACCCGAAAGTCTTGTACGAAACTCCCCTTGCATTATCTCCCCTCTCCATTTCTAGGGTTCAAAATATGAAAGAATGGACTAAGATCCCAAAATACAATACTTAAGTATTATGCCCAGGTAAAGCCTTCGCAAAAGCTCCCCATGCCTCGCGTTGGCTAAGCACAAAATCTACTTATGTCAAAAGAACACTCCACGAACGCGACATCATCCCCCGTGAACATGAAGCTTTTTGCCCATCCTCCTTCGCAAACACGGCGGTATGCAATTCGAATGTGAATACTCACCTGTCCAGTCACTCCATAAACACTATCATCCTTATGCGAATGCGAAGGCTTCCTCCAGTTCCAAGCTGCTTCTTCGTGAATGCGGGACCCCTTCCTCGAAGGCAAAGAGAAACTGCCCCCATCTCAAAAGTACACTCCATGATCACAAGACCACCTTCGCGATCATGATGAAGAACCTGACACCAGCAAATATCTACAACACTAAAAATGCTTCGGATGGTCTGAAACTCAGCCAAGCCACCCCCCCGGTCCCTACCCTATCATATTAACAATCCATAAACATTACCTCGATATATCCAAAGTTTAAAAAAAGGTACAATAACATCACATCTACGAATCAAAGATCAAATCACAAGTTGAACCTCTTTTAAGTTCAAGAACTTCTATGCCTTTAACCAAGCGTCTGATTCAGGCCTAAACAATTTGGATCACCACCAAACATCGCACACAAGTTTCATACAACAACACGAACCTATTATCAAGTTCCAGAACAAAAACCAGAATACAATATAATTAAAGTTAACTGTAAGGCCCCATTAAAACTTTTCTAATGATTGAAGATTTTAAAGTGCGCCAACGGTATTTGGGAATAACATGTTCGAGCATTAAACAAGACCCATGCGATAGAACCATATTATTCTGAAATGAAAAATATATGTTTAAGGTGTGTTGAAACATACTAAGGAATTTTGTGAATGGCAAGAATTCGTGTGGAATAAGTTAGAAACATTAAGTGGAAAGGATGTCTCAATTCGCACAAGATAATAATTCAAATGCATGCTGCTACCAAACTATAATGACTTAGGAGGTTATGTACCTATAAAATTAAAGCTCTTTGAGTCTAGTTTATAACTCTTCAAACCATTCGTCATTTGGACACTCCTACAAAAAGTTATGTTCAAATTCCCAAAGGTTGGAAGAATGTGACTGTGTTATAACCCTCGCGAAGCCAGGTCTGTAGCGCGCTAGACCGTGCTATAACTCTCGTGAAGCCAGGTCTATAGCACGCTAGACCGTGCTATATCCCTCGCAAATCTTGGTCTGTAGCTCGCTATAGACCGTTCCTAGCTTGGTCTGTAGCCCGGTCAAGATTTGTTAGGGTCCGTTTTTCTAATTTCATAACCCGACCCTAGTTCTTATAAAATGATCTTAGGTTCATTTTGGAGGGATAATCTGATATTTTTAGAGAGGGGAAAGTCCCCTAGAGTGAGAGGAGGAATTCATAAGCCCTTGTTCATCAAATCTTGCTCAAGCCTTGAAATTCAACAAGAAATCCCTCGAGTTCTTCATCTAGGAAGCAAAAATGGAGCAGACTTTCATCATGATCAAGCCTGATGGTGTCCAACGTGGCCTGGTTGGTGAGATAATTGGAAGATTTGAGAAGAAAGGATTCTCTTTGAAAGGCTTGAAGCTCATCACCGTGGATCATGCCTTTGCTGAAAAGCATTACTCAGACTTGTCTGCTAAGCCTTTCTTTAATGGGCTTGTTGATTATATTATCTCTGGCCCCATTGTTGCAATGGTCTGGGAAGGTAGGGGTGTAGTTACCACTGGCAGGAAGATCATTGGAGCAGCAAACCCATTGGAGTCTTCTCCCGGTACCATCCGTGGTGATTATGCTATTGACATTGGCAGTAACGTTATTCATGGAAGTGATGCAGTTGAGAGTGCAAGGAAGGAAATTCCTCTTTAGTTCCCCGAAGGAGTTGCAGAGTGGCAGAGAAGCCTTCACTATTGGATCTACGAGTAGAAAAGTTTTATAACTTTAGAACTCTATCAATTGGCCTGCCTGTTTTTAGTTGTAACTTATGAATTTTCGATGTCATTTGAGTCTAGAAGTTTGGTGTTTGAGGTTAAAAAAAAAATAGGTAAGGTTCCATACCCTAGTTTTCAATTTCGAATATGGGTAGAAGATGGTTGATTAAGAGTATGATTCTTGGGTTTAAGAGTATTATTTATACATACATGTACCAATAAGGTTTGTGGGAATAGTTTTGAGCTCAAATGGGTAAAGATTGGGTTGTGAAGTGAAGGAAATCTTATGGAAGAACCTTATAACCAATTTGCACACATAGTGTTTGATAAAATTCTCAAATGAGCTAAAACCACAAATATCTTCTTAATTATGGTTCAATTTTGTTATATCTCAAACTAGATTGGGATTTCTAGGATTTTCGGAATGTCGTAGTAATTTAAGGAAAGCTCAGAGCGAGGTATGTTGGCTAAAATTTCTCTCTTGAAATTGAATTCCATGATGTTCGCGTAAGTTCCAAGTATGGTTGTCTCAAGTTCCTTATTCTATGTTCCGAGTTGTTCCCAATAAATTCGATTCTCCCGAATAAGTAAAGTGATGAGAATTGTGTAATCAAAACTTGTCCCGAATGTTCCTATCACATTATGTTACCCTTTGGGAATGTGTTCAAGAATGATATGTGAATTAAATTGCTATGTCTTTGAGACGTGTTCCAAATGAAGGTTATGATGCCAAATTGTGTGACAAAATCTCAATATTCCTAAGACTCTTAATTGCTCATATGTATACCTAAAATCTTGATTTGGAAATGTCTTATTGTTGATAATCTATAAAGATGGTTGGAAGTGAAATAAATGAATTGGGGATATAGAGTATGGCCAACGTGCCAAGAATTTAAGTTATGATTGTGGCTGATTTGCGAGGATGCGATAAAAAATATGAAATGAGCCTCGACTCAATTGTTTAAAAATGATTTCGAAAATAGAATTGCCTAAAAGCTTTTGAACTCAATTCATGCCCATAAGTGGCTGCTTTAACAAATGCTTTGCTTTATAAATATATCCAGTGTGATTCGAGTTCTTACATACTCATGTGTTGAGGTTGTACATTGTCATTTCTGGGGAAGAGTATTGTAAGAATAAATGGTGTATTTATTGTTTTTTTATTTTGATGTGTGTTTATATTGCTGGTTGGTATGCCTCATTCTATGGGAAGAAACTATTTGTGTTTAAAGTTCCTATTACAAATGGATTTGAAGTATATAATTTCTGAAATATTCTATATGTTGGTATTTAATTGTGATCTTTGAAATTGAAAGAGGTGAAAGTGTGGAATATCAAATATGTCCATCGTGCCAGAAATAAAACAAAATCTTGTGAATGGCCAAATGAGCCAAGGAAATATTGTCGTTGTGAATGACTGGAAATACTAATGAGAATTTATACAATGTCAAAGATGTTGAGGTGAGTACAATTGTATTTATGTTACCTCTGTGTGCAAATCAAATCAAAAATGTTTTTGGGAGCATCATTAGCAATACCGAGGAAGGGTGGGTCATAAGACCCACACCTGAAACTACACGTGCCGGTGTAGGGGTGGATTGTGATTATTCCCTTTATTTGGGATAAAATTGAAATATTTATGAAATTGTGATATTATTCCCCTTAATTGGGATGAAACTGATAATAATTGTGGATTGGAAAAGTCAACCCACACGGCATATGTGGGAGAAGGCCTAGTTGATCGGGTGGAGATCAGACGCCATGTTGCACATATGGTGGTACTACTCTTGGTAATAACTTTCTTTCGCACCACCTGTCAAATCACATTGTTTATGGGGAGATGTCCTAGCCGATCGGGCGTGATCAGACTACGTGCTAACAAAGACGGTGGTATATCGGTGCTAATGAATTTCCAACCAAAATTGTATATGAAGTTTGTATTTTGAAAAATTATTATGTTTTAACTGGACATTTGGATATTGTTGATTATGACTTGCTGTTTCCATGTGTTGTCTTTTCTTGTATGGGCATTTAGATATTGTTGATTATGTTGTAGCTATACATACTAGTGCTATTCGACAGCACTAACGTCCCTTTTTCCCGGGGGCACTGCATCTTTAATGGATGCAGGTGGTTCTACAGCAGGTGGCATTGATCAGTGATAGCAGTACACGTTTTTCAGCGGATTTGGTGAGCCTCACTTCATTTCGGGGTCATGTAAACTTTTGTTTCTCATGTATTGTGTTTTGAGGTATAGCCGGGGGCTTGTTGCCGGCATTCACATATTACTCTTCTATTGTACTTAGAGGCTCCGTAGACAGGTTGTGGGTTGTGGTTGATGTTGGGAATTGAACTAGAAATATTGGTCTTTGAAAATCATATTTTTCATTAATTTTATAAACTCGTAATATTTTGGAAAATATGAATGAAGTTGCTAATGGGAATGAAAAAAAAGTTGTTAATAAAATCTTTTTAGTGTTTGATTAATGGAGTATCTCCTCTTTATTCATGGATGAGTTTGGGTAGAAGGAAATCTAACAGGCTTGCTCGATCGGGTTCTCTCGGTTGAGCGCCGGTCGTGCTGCCCGAGTTTGGGGCGTGACATTAACTACAGAACAAAATTAAGAACTCTCTAATACTTTATATGTCCAACTTTCGGGAAATAAGCTCAAAATCTTCTAAGAATCTCGAAATTCAAATCCGAAACTATGACTAAGTGTTCCAATTCACTCCCGAACCCTATGAAAGCCAAATTGCCCATCCCCGAAAGTCACAAATCATCAAATACATGTATGGGAAACATCAAATAGGGGAATGTGGTTCAAAAATTCAAAATGACCGGTCGAGTCGTTACATTCTCCGCCCCTTAAACAAATGTTCGTCCTCGAACGAGTTTAGAAATGTACCTGAACTGCTGAAAAGATGAGACAATCTGCTCTGCATATCTGATTTGGTCTCCCACGTAGCCTCCACGATATATTAGTATTTCCACTGAACCTTCACCAATGCAATATCTTTATACCTCAGCTTTTGAACCACTCTACAAAAATGACCACTTGTTCTTCTTAGTAAGCCAGACTCTCATCTAATTGCACTATGTTGAGTACATGTGACCTATCTTCATGATACCTCTGAAGAATAGAAACATGAAATACCTATGAAACCCTGAAATACTAGGAGGCAAAGAAAGTCTTTAAGAAACCTCGCCAACTCTCTCCAATACGCCAAATGGACCAATAAACCTCAGGCTCAACTCTCCCTTCTTCCCAAACCTCATCACATCCTTCATAGGTGAAACTCTAAGAAGAACCTTCTCACCTTCCATAAATGCCACATCATGAACCTTCTGGTCCACATACATCTTCTGTCTGGATTGAGCTGTGTAAAGCCTCTCCTGAATCAACTTCATCTTATCCAAAGCATCAAAGACCAAATCTGTCCCCAACAACTTAGCCTCCCTAGGGTCAAACCAACAAATAAAACAACGACACCGCCTTCCATATAAGGCCTCATATGGAGCCATTTGGATGCTACACTGGTAGATGTTGTTGTAGGCAAACTCCCTTAAAAGTAGAAACTGATCCCACTGCCTTCCAAAATCAACAACACATTCCCTAAATATATCCTCAATCATCTGATTGGTCCGTAAGGATTACCCATGTATCTAAGGGTGAAACGCAGTGTTCAGCTATGCCCGTGTGGCCAACTCACTTTGAAACGCTCTACAAAAGTGCGATCTAAACTGAGTGACGCGGTCTAAAATAATAGAGACATGTACACATGCAAGCGGGCAATCTCTATGATGTAGATCTGAGCCAACTTTTCTGAAATGTAAGAAGTTATAACCAGAATGAAATGCGCCGACTTGGTAAACCAAACAATAATGACCTAAATGGCATCAAACTTCCTCAAAGACTGTGTCAAACCTACCAGAGATTCCATAGTAATACGCTCCCACTTTCACTCGGTATATCAATCTTTTAAAGCAAACCACCCGCTTTTTGATGCTCGTACTTGACCTGTTGATAGTTCAAACACCGTGAAACATGCCCAATAATGTATATATTCATCCTCATCCACCAATAATGCTGCTTCAAATCACGATACATCTTTGTAGCACCTGAGTTAATAGAATACTGTGAACTGTAAGCCTTCTCAAGAATCAACTCGCTTAAGCCAACAATGTTAGGAACACAAAATCCAACCCTGAATTCACAATACACCATCATTACCAATAGTCACCTCCTTAGCACCTCTTTGATGCACCGTATCCATATAGATAAGAAAATGGAGCATCATACTGGAAAGCCTTAATGGACTCAAACAAGAACGACAACAACGACACAAGCAAGGACTCTACTAGGCTTAGAAACATCCAATATCACCAATCTATTGGCCAATGCCTGAACATCCATAGCTAAAGGCCTCTCCACAGCTGGAATAAATTCCAAACTCCCCATACTGTGCACCTTTCTACTTAAGGCGTCTGCTACCACATTTTCCTTCCCCATATGATACAAGATGGTGATATCATAATCCTTTAACAACTCCAACCACCTCTGATGCCACAAATTCAAATCCTTTTGCTTGAAAAAATGTTGAAGACTCTAATGAAGATAGTTTAAACCTCACATGACACGCCATTTAAGTTATGCCTCCAAATCTTGAGCGTGTGCACAATAGTTGCTAACTCTAATTCATGAACCGCACGATTCTTCTCATGGGGCTTCAACTGGCGTGATGCATAGGTAATTACCTACAGTCTTCCATCAATACACAACCAAGGCCAACGTGTGAAGCATCTCAATAGATAGTGTACGTCCCCGATATTGAAGGCAAAACCACACTAGAACTATTGTCAAAATTGTTTTGATCTTCTAAAAGCTCTCCTCACACTCGTCAGGCCATCTGAACGGAGAGCCCTTCTGAGCCAACTTGGTCAATGGAGCTATAATATAAGAGAACCCCTCTAAAAAGCGACGATAGTAGCTAGCCAAACCCAAGAAACTCTTAATCTCAGTAATGGTAGAAGGCCTAGGACAACTCTAAACTACCTCAATCTTCTTTATATCCACCTTGATCCTATCACTAGAAACCACGTGGCCCAAGAATGCTAGTGAATCCAAAAATTTCATGATATGGAGATAAGCAATCCATACCCAAGATTACCTCAAAATCCAGAATATCTAATAACAATAGATTCATCCTCGTCTCGTAACCACAAATAGTGACCACACAAGATCGATAAACTCGATCCACAATAATAGAATCTGCCACCGATGTGGACACATAAATAGGAATATCAAGATAATCATGTTGCATATCCAGACAAGAAGAAAACTATGTTGACATGTAAGAATAAGTGGAACCAAGGTCAAATAATACTAAGCATCCATATGGCACATGGAAACAATACATGTGATCCCATCATCTGATGCAACTGCATGTAGTCTATCCGGGAATGTATAAAAATGGGAATGACCTCTACTTGACTGACCTCCCATTCTTGGATGACCTCGAATAGACTGGGCTCCACTCATAGATGGTTGCGCGGGTGATGTATCTATTGGCGCTAGAATCATGGACTCGGTGCACTGACGTGGTACACCGCTCAAAATCCTGGGACAATCCCTCTTGAGATGACTCAAGTCTCCACACTAGAAGCAACCCTTCCTCTAGCAAGGTCGTGGCTCTGCGACTGTCCCTAAGGACCCAAAGAACCTTAAACAAATGGAGCATGGTATGAACTCTATGCTGCCAGCGCACTAAAAGACGGCTAGCATGGGCGAGCACTATATGAACCATGGCTGACTGAAGAACCACGATGAACCTAATGTTCTGACTGAACATGCCTAAAAGGACAGCCACTACTGTGATGCCTCTGGCCTCCAGATGAGGCACCACCAAAACCACCGGACCTTTTGGCATCCCGTTCCTCTCTCTCCCATCTACGAATATGCTCTAAGCACCTGGCAATCTCCACAACTAATGAAAGTAGTATCAGTTTCGACCTCTCGGGTACCAAATTTGAGGCCCTCAATGAACCTTCTAATCCTCTCCCTCTCAGTAGGGATCAAGAACATAGCTTGACATGCCAGCTCTGTGTACATCATTTCATACTGAGTCACAGTTATACCATCCTGGCATAGATGCTCAAACTCACTGCGTAGCTCATCTCTACGAGTCTGTTGAATAAACTTCTTCACGGAAAAGAACTGAGAACTTAAACCATATGAGTAGTGTTACGCCAACTAGCCTACTCAACTCATAAATCTGTCACCATCTGTAAGCTGACCCTTGCCGGATGGAAAGTAATGAAATAAACTGCGTTTGAGTCCATTAGACCCAAACTACGAAGAATCCGATGACACTTATCAAAAAAGTCATGTGCATCCTCATAAGGCTCTCCACTAAAGTGGAGAGGATAAAGTCTCTCAAATCACTCCATCCTTTTCTACTCCTCTGAAGTCAAGACTGGCCTAATCTTGGCCTGAACTACAACTATTGGTTGCACCGACAGAACTCCCGGTATCTGGTAACCATGAGCCAGCTTCTCTGGTGTACGTTCAGCGAGCGTTTGGGATCTTCCCCAGCCTGTGAAGTAGCTGGTGCAATCGGGATCATACCCGCCTGAGTCAAACTCTAGTATACACTCGGAATATGATCCAAAGTCTCCTGGAGTGTAGATGTAGCAATAGGTTCCTCAGGTGCTTGAGCTAGTCCCACTGGCTCAACATGATTAGGAATTTGCTCCTTAATGGGAGCTACTAGTGGCTCCATAGTGGCTACTATAGCAGGGCTACTAACTGCGCCGCTTGCTCCACCCCTACCTCTACCTTGACCCTAACATCTACTGGACTAAGGTACTGGCGCCTACTCTACTACTCCAGAAGATCGTATCCATATCGTCTGCGAGATAATAGAAGAGCAAAGATTCAAACTTCGAAATAAACAAACCTGCATGATGGAAAATGAAAGAAAGAGAAGTTTTCCTAGCAGCCTAGTAGCCTCTCGAAGATAAGTACATACATATTCGTACCAATCCGCAAGACTCTACTAGACATGCTCATTGTCACGCCCCAAACCTGAAGGGACGTGGCCGGCACCCGGTACCATACTCGGGCCGAGCGTACC
>AWOL01S0045423.1:0-25987 GCA_000715115.1 Nicotiana otophora
TATATAGGGGTGACCTACATCTCACACACACCCCACCATACTAATTAGTAAGAATGGGATAATCGATTGTACACATGCTTGCTGTTATAGCAGCAGTGACTGCAAACCTTACTCCTTGTCCATTCACTAATTGCACATGTTCTCCTCATTAAACATTTTTGAATTATTGCCGACCACAAACGAGCTGCAAAAACCGTTCTCATCTTCTTCTTTTCTTTTTCCTTCTCAAAACTGAATGAAAAGACAGTAAGACAATTAAATAAAAAATGCACTGAGTTGCACATGGAAATGCTTCAGTACCAGATCTTGAACTTCTATATTGGTTTTAATAGTCTGATTTCAAGGTTCCTTTTGTAAACATCGATATTAATTCTTAAGGATAACTATGTCATTCTCTCTTAAAAAAACTAGGAGTACAACACCTAGGTTGTAAAAGGAACGAAACCCAACATTATCCTGCCAAAACCATGTGCCCATGGCAGGCTACCATTTTGTGCTTCGTCGGTTTGCCAACATTACACAATTCGTTCACGATTTTGCCAAGTTAGCCTAAAATACTTAACTCAAGATCGCTAAAGGAATATTAAAACACAAGAAAATAGTCAAATAAAATTTTTGTATTAGAGAGAACTTGATTGTCTTGCTTGATGAGTTACAAATAAATAACCTTCTTTATGTACTAGTTTTACAAGAGCTAGTGAGTAAATAATAATTATTGCACAAGACCCTTATTATTTACTCTCTAAAATATTCTACATAATTAGAATCTTTTAAATACTTTCTTAGCAATTCCATAGGGTTCTAAGGTTTTTCACGAGAAATCTTCATATTCCTCTAGAACTTTCCCATATGTGCTAGTCTATTTCATATATAAGTTTTCATATGGCATTAATATATTTCAAATGGCACTTATGTGGCAGGTCATGACAACAAGTTCTTTAAACTAAAATTCTCCTTAGTAAAAAGTAGAGAAAATACAAAAGTGTTGTTCATCTTTCTTAGTATATAATTTTCCTTTTTATTAAGCTCTTGTAATCTAGTTTAATATAGTGTTAAATAAAATTTAAGGCAATATAATTATAAGTATGTCATCTAAAGTTTAGTATTGGTATTCTCTGTGATTGGTACAACTATATACTCCTATATTAGTTAATTGTCCAACTGATTGGACTGCATTTTACAAGATATAATCGTATATTTTTTTTTTTTTTTGTTAAACAAGAGAGAGTAGCAGTGTATGGTAAATTTGCCAAGAAAACGTAATAATATTGTCCTAATAGTTTGAGCCAGTGGCAGTATATAAATAATAATATTGTATGTGAAAAGAATGAAGCAAAATTAGCAGGATGAAATGACAAGGTTGTACGCTCAGCTAATTACTAGTAGAAGAACATGTGCATCGCCGCTAGCTGGTCAAAAATCTTGACCAGTTACAGCCCTTGTCTGACTATTAATTCATTGTACCTGAGGAATTTGAGGTGGGTATATAAATCGAACCGAAAAATCACACTAAATCGAAAAGTCAAACCAAATCGATTATAAAATTTGACTAGGTTTAATTTAATTTGGTTTGGTATTGAGTAAAAAAATTCGAACCAATCTGACATATAAATATATAATTTTATATATATAAATTTAAGACTTATATAGAATTTTATTTAAAAAATGTATAGAAATATTTGAGATCCTCTCATGGGATATAATATTTAATAAAACTATAAAGTTCATTTGTTTTTATTTATTTTAAATAATAGATTGTATCACTTTCTTATTATGTGTTATTGAAGTCAATCATCTCTTTGTTCTTTCATATTCATATGTCAAGATTTATTATATGTTTTTCGAATTTGAAGTGGTATTTCAATAATCTAAAATTACATAGAACATTTCATTATTTAGGTATCGTATTAATTTTTATGTTTAATTATTAAATTTGGTTAACCCTGAAAGCGTACATCAACCAAAAATTATTGGCAGACGACTAAGAAAATAAACTATTATGTGTTACTAAAAAGAATTCTCCCATAAGATCACTTTAATAGATCATATATTTTTTTTTTTATTTTTAGTAAACATATATTCACTTATCAAAATTTTATCTATAACTTTAATAATGCAAGATTGAATTAATATTCATGTAATAAAAAAACCCAAAAATCCGACAAAACAAACTAATCCAAACCGATATAATGGGTTTGGTTTGGTTTAAACAAAATCCGAATCAACTCGATCCACGTACACCCCTAAATTTGAGATTGATTAGAGGGAAGATGATCAATCATAGGTTAAATATATATTATTGGTCAAAGAGAAAGAGCAAAACACACAATTACAATTACAATCATTCAACTTAATTCAAATGTTACATGTATATGGGAACATGGTAGATGTTAGGAGTGGAGTCAAGATTTTTAATTTATGGGTTTTGGATCATAATTTTTTTTATTTTCCGGATTTTAAATAAATTATTTATATATATTAAATAAAATATTTAAGATTAGTAAAAGATTTAGATCGAAATTATTGAATTTGGTCAAACCCGTGATTACCGGCTGTCATGACATTTATAGAATCACCAAAACATGCAAGATGCTTATAAATATGACCACCAAAATCTTGATCTAGCTTGTAAATGAAGAGTGCTTTTGTTCTCGCTGTAACTCGATTTATGTATATCAGTATTTTATGTATATAAATTTGTTTATTTTATGTATATAAATTTGTTTACCATTAAAATGAGTAACAATTGAATTTATACGCAGTTTAAATGATATGTGATTTAATTTAACACGAATGAATTATGAACAATAAATAATTGAATTAAAGTAAATCAGAGCGATCAAACCAAATGTAATGGATGATTAAGTCTAGCTTTGCAATGGACGCGTAGAGAACACTTTGAACAATAGCTAAAGAACAAAAATTATCTTTATTGCTCTGATATGCATGCCAATAGTGGTACTCAAAATATAAAAGAAAAGTTCTTCCTTTATATAGTAGGAGAGTTTCAATCATAGTACAAGTCTAAGTAAGGTAAAGATCTTTGGCTTCCGGTAAACGTTGTTACACATTTGATACCGGGCGAGATTTACGCCGTAATATCCGATAGTGGGCATATATTTCGGCCCCTCAATGCTTGGCCGTATTCGGTTTCGGGGCACCATTCGTCCTCCCCGGCTTTTGGTAAGTGGAAGCCCTCGGTATTACCCGTGGCCATATCGGCTCACACTGTCCTCTTGTTTCTTTACCAAAAAATCGGGAAGAACTTTTATCCCTGATTTTACCCGTACACAAAATTATCTAATACACAGAGAATTTTAAAATATGTAGATGCATTAAGAGTGCACCCATGCCTTGAAATCTTGAACCCATTATGACCACGAGAGTACTATATGTAGTAGCTTAGGCTTATTTAAGTATATAGGAGAGGATACGGACTAATTAATTTCACAGGCATATTAGTATTTAATTAGGTTTATTCCAAATCTTTGTCCCTCAGCACGAGGATTGCACGTGCACTTTGCTTCCTTGCTGTATCAACTATGAACTAGGAAAGAGAAATAGTGGCAGTTACTGTAATTTCCTTGTGTTCTAGGGGCAATTTGACGAGCAGAAATTCATAAAAGCCTGTTGATCATTTGTAAATTTCATCCAGCATATCCTCACTCACTCTATCTTTCTCTTTTGAGTCTGACTATCTTTGCAAAATGAAGAAAACAGCCATATTTTTTGTGCTGCTCTGTGCCACCATACATATTGGTTCATCTCAAAAGGATGGTAAGTTTTTATTTTTTTAGTATCCGTTACGGTATGTACATGTGTCAATCAAGAGAATTTTCAATTCTGATCATTATGATCAGTGCTCTATATTTCATTTAATGCGCATTGATATTAAAACTTCTTATGGTTTATATTAAGAAAATCATTTTCTGAAATTTGTGTTCGTCATGCATGCTGTAGCATTTGGTAAAATTTGATCTGAGCATACTTATCGTGATAAAAAAAAGGGAAAATTATATAAATAAATAGAACCACAAACTATATATGTCTTAGTTTACTAGAGTAAAAGTAATATGAGCAGTAGGAAATCAGGAAAACCGATTTAGTTGATTTGATTTTTGTTTAATTAAAAATCGCATGAAACCAAACCATGAACAACGACCTTTAAATATGAATAAGGGAAGGAGAGAGAAACATACACATTATACACTTACTTTTTTCATGTGATTTTAACTAAAGAGAATATGATGGTTATACCAACAGAACATGCTCTTTTTCCTCACTTAAATATTATTTTGCTAAATCCATGTAAACTTAGATCCCCCGAGTTGATGCAAGATCTACACTAGTAGTTAGATTAAAGGCTTTTTGAGAATAAGTACTCTAGTTTGACATACACTGGTATAAATTTTCTTACACGATCAAGTCTGTCACAAGCTAAAAGTCGCGAATCGTATAAGAAATTACAGTCAATGTATCTAATTTAATTTTTAGTTGTATCCCTATGACCTATAGATCACGAGTTCGAGCCATGTAAGCAACCATTAATGCTTGCACTAGGGTAGTTTGTCTACGTCACACCCATTGGGAGCAGCCCTTCCCCGGACCCTACGTGAATGCGAGTATGCCTTGTGTACCGGACTGCAAGGTGGTTAACATTATATATGTAACAATAATTCATTTTCTTGTTTATTTGATCAGGAATATTACCAAATGGCAACTTCGAGCTAGGTCCAAAAGCATCCCAAATGAAAGGCACAAAAGTGGTAGACCGTCACGCAATTCCTGACTGGGAAATATCAGGTTACGTAGAGTACATTAAATCAGGCCAAACACAAGGTGACATGTTACTTCCAGTGCCGGTAGGAGATTACGCCGTTAGGCTAGGGGAAGATGCTTCAATTAAGACCAAAGTAAAAGTTACAAAAGGAGTTTTCTATTCCCTTTCTTTTGTATTTGCTAGGACTTGTGCTCAAGAAGAGAAACTCAACGTTTCTGTGTCGCCTAATTCTGAGCCCAATGATTGGGGAATGCTGCCTATGCAAACTATGTATAGTTCTGATGGTTGGGATTCGTATTCTTGGGGTTTCTTGGCTGAGGCCAATGAAATTGATGTTGTGATTCATAATCCAGTAGTGGAAAAAGATCCAGCTTGTGGCCCACTCATTGATTTCGTTGCTCTTAAGGCTTTGAAAACACCCAAAAGACCAAAAGGTAAGTAGGCTACAATTAGTTAGCTCTTATTCTGGCTTGAACTTGCTGCAGGGGTGGATGAAGCTTTCGGATAGCGGCTTCGTTTGAATCCAATACTTTTTATATATGCAGTATAAATTTATGTGTAAAAATTCATTGAATTTGTAATAAATAATAGATATTAACACATCACTTTAAAAAAATAATGTATTTAATGCTAAATTCCGTATATGTTGAACCCATAAAGCTAAAATCTTGGATTCGACTCTGCTTGGTTGTCCCGTGAAATAAGGATTAAAATCATATCTATAGTTGTTTACCCTATTAGTATAGGGTTATAAAAAGTTATTTATATGACAATCTTTTTTGCTCCATTTAGTCACTTTAAAGGTAATATTGATAATCGTGATTCATGAGGGGAGTTAGTAACCAGAAAAATAAAAAATAATTTTCTACATATGTTAAACTGCACACTGACTGTGTAAAAATTCATTCTCACTATCAGTGGAGGTAAGATAAATTATATCCTTCGCAAATCACTAGTTTACTCTGATTTAAGTTGTGTATTGATAATGTATAGATCTATAATTTACATTATCAGGTTAAGTTGACCTAAAATATCAAACAATAACTTTGCCCAACAAGTCTGGTATAGTAATCCAGAAAACATAATAATAACCTACTAATTAATTGCTATATTCAGTTAAATTACATTGATAATGTAAACNCTTTGTCACATTTTACATGTACCTATAAATTTCGAGTAATCAAATGAAATAGTAACCTTTTTGGTTCAGCATAGTATGTGTTCCTTCATTTCGTTAATTGGGGAGCTCAAATCTCAATCATCTGTTCTTTATTTTCTTTTTATATTTTCCAGACCCATAGAAAGTTAGAAGAAATGAGTTTCATACTTTCTTCCAAATTCTCAGGAGTATATGAATTTTGTTAGGACATGCGCACTCCTTTGAATTTCCTTAATAAAAAGATTGGTTTCTTTTTCAAAAGAAAAAAAGGCGAGTGTGATGTCCTAATTTGTATATTCATTCCAAGTTCAAACGTACAGCACGTTTTTTAAATTTAAAAAAAAAAGGAAAAAGAAAAAGAAACCTACCTAGGAGGATTTTGCCGTTCGTACTACTTAATTAGTGGGTCCTTAATTATTTATATTTCTAAATTAATAAGTCGTCTCCAAGTAATTGGAAGGAAAATTCAAAAAAAGGATTAGACTCAAATTCTCAGAAACATGTTTACGGGTGGTCTCTACAACACATGATATTGTTCAGACTAACAGATCACACATCTTAGATTAGTCTTAGTAAGTAGACTAAAACAAATAGTCAAATAGTAATGCTGAATGAAATTCACACATTTATGCATTTTGGTGGTAAACTCATCTATTGTGGAAAATTATTTGGATTTCAATACCAATTTCAAGTTAAAACAAGTGTTCTGTGACACGAGCAGATTTACTATCCCCAATTTGTTCAGCACTTTCCACTTAAATTGAGAGTAAATTTCACTAGTTATAAGAGTCCGATCAAACTAACCTAAATCTTTTTTCTTTTTAAATCAAATTTGAGATATATCCAGAAATATAATGAAAAATATTATAAGTTGCAATTTTCTTAGGGATAATTTCAGAGGCCTAGCTCTCTCCAAGTTTTGATTTGTAAAACTAACTTCCTTGTGATTTAAGAATCAGTCACTTAATTACCAAAGTTTCATAAACATTCTCCCTATCTATTTGTCAAAACGCAGTAAAGGTTAGTTGCTATGAATTGAGAATCCTCAACTCCTATACTCAAAAGGACCTAATAAATGAAATATTCTCAAGGGAACTTCAGAAATCATGCAAAGGCCATAATCATATGGAGTTGATGTTTACAATATACAACAACAACAACCCAGTATAATCCCACTAGTGGGGTCTGGGGAGGGTAGTGTGTACGCAGACCTTACCCCTACCCAGGGGTAGAGAGGCTGTTTCCAAATGACCCTCGGCATCCTTCCCTCCAAGAACTCCCCACCTTGCTCTTGATGTTTACAATATGATTAACCAAAATAGCAGAACGCCCTATTAGTTTATTGTTTACAACTAAATATATCAGTGCATATTTTCTCCATGACAAGCCCGTACAAACAGAAATAAGTGAGACAAAAAAGAATTGACATTCTTATAGTCAACCCATTCAGTTCCTCAGGGTTTTCACGAGAGAGAGAGAGAGAAAGAAAGAGAGAGAGAGAGATTGTAGCAGGAAATCTGCTACACTGTTCCGATGAAAAAAATAATTGTACACAGATGTTATCTCAACTCTTTATGTGGTGAACAGAAACCAAAACCGGGTATTAGAATCTGCAAAACAAAAATAAGAAGAAAGGAGGGAGGAAAAAAGATACAGTTGAAACTGCTCTAACACTCAAGCTGCGAATTCACAATCAAAGCTACCAAAAGGAGAGACGGACTTGGACTCTACCTTTTGAGTAAATTTAGAAAAGAAAACTTACAAAAGATATATGTAAAATTGGGAAAAAGCTCAGTTGAATAAATACTTGCAACTTGACATAGAGCACCCTATTAATGTTGCAGTTGCGGTTCCACTAAAATTCTATTGATGAATGGCGACATGGCTGCTAGCAATGCTTTGGGACATTCCTCATGTGGAAGATGTCCACAGCCAGATATGGCGACCAGTCTCTGTAAGTTGAGATCGTTGTCAGATTTGCAGAAATAAGCTTCAAATTTTGCAGTTAATGCACATGAACAGCATAAAATATGTATTTTTTCCAGAACTTGCACTTCCAATTAAAAATTCTTTCTGACTCCAAAATAGGGAAAAAGGGGTTGAGCAGAATCAATTTAGTTTCTATTCCAAAGGTTGTAAGTTTGAATACTTCTTTGTAACATGCACCAAAACATTAAACTTAAAGTAGTAACGCAAGTATACATGTGGCAAAACTGCAATGTTAAACATATGCATTTGAGACATAACGCGAAATTACAAGTAATAAAGCTGGAATACAAATGATTCTTTTTCACTTTCCGAACAGTGCCATTTGTGTACAGAAAATCTGAAAAATAGTTTCCTTTTCTTTTATTTGCCTGAAATGACCAGTAGGGATTCCATGTGGAGACCTAGTAAATGTACATTCTTTATATGAAGGATGTTTCAAATACAATCCTTTTAAAACTCATCTGTGTCTTCTTCTTGTGCTATGGCAGCTGACCCGTCCAAAACCTTTAGATTTTCAAAACATTTTTTCCGTAGTATGTCAATATGTATCTTCCACCTTTTATTCTGACATTAGAACCAAAAAGTTCTTTTACTTTAACAAAATGGAATCACAGAAACCATCTTTAAGAGATAAGCATTCACAAAAGTTGTTAACTAGTCTAATTTATTGCTTTGTGCATCAATAGTTGTACTATGGCTTTAAAGCAACAATTTTTATTGCTTAGAGCCAAAAACTCAATCCATGATTCTTTTACTTCCTTCTACATAGTGTTATAATATTGCTTCCCAGAGATTTTCCTAATTTTCATATTTAAGAATCAACTCCGGAATCCCATCATAAGGACAAGAGGCAAGATTCTCATACTAATGAAAGCTTTTGATATTAAGCTCTTTTTTGTTATTAAAAAATAATTACTAATTAATTAGGATGGAGATAATAACTTACTGATCTATCTAAAAGAATTGGGCTTTTATAATGGAAACCAATACAACAAAGATAAGAAAATCACTATTCAATTACCACAGAGAACTAAAGCTTTTTATCACCAAGAATGATATACTAAAATAACATTTTAATAGTTCAGTTTTCAGCCCACACAGTTCAAAATGTCATCAACAACAACAACATGCCCAGTGAGTAAATTTTATCAATTACAGTACAAAATGTTATTAAATTGAGTAAATTTTAAACCAAAAATGCCTAGAGGAAAAGATTTCAGCTTTTGAAATTAATTCAACAGGTTTCCCATCAGAAACAATATGTTGCATAAAACGGGTAGTATGAGGTAAAGGAAAACATATGTTTTTAAATCGAGAAGGAAACACCTGTAAATTCATAAAACACAACATAAAATCTAAGAAGAACTAGGCATTCCCTACCTCTATACCAATGATGATATAAACTAGACTAGTACTACAAAGATCAAGCATCATGAGAGAGGGAGAACTCACAGAATTTACAAGTTTTGATGCCATTATTTGAACAGATTTTATAGGTACAAGTGAATCTTCAGCACCTCCAATCACCAGAAGTGGTAAACTTTCAACTGTTTTTAGCAGTTGCGTCGCATTTTCTGGTGAGAGGACTGTTTCAGATGAATGTTTTCCTATCTCATGGAGTGCTTCATCCCATCCTTCAACGCATAATGGTGCCTGATTACACATACAAGCAAAAAGGATGATATCATGATCATATCATAATCTATTAATATCTAGAGTGAAAATGTACCGACGGACTTGACATTGAGTATTTAAAGTAAGAAAACAAGGGGAGACAAATTTATCCTGGATATTGATCCAGCTACAAATGTTTCAACTAAAGATAAATTGATGGTGTTCCAACTCTAGGTACATATATTACAGAATCCAGTTAAGAAAGCATAGACGCTTTACGGACTCTACCAAGTAGCGAGTCTCCCCGCCTTTCAATGTCTTCTCTTTCTTCTTGTCAATTATTTTGCCCAATAAAAATTCATCTATCCAAAACAGTAGCACAGAAAAGAATCCTGTCCAGTTCACAAGTTTGAAATTCAAACTGTCCAACTGGGGAGAATCTAAATGGAGCGCATTAAAACCATTCCCGACAGTGTCATTTTTATTCCAGAAAGAGCAGTTATAATCCAGTATCAATAAACCAACAGCTAGAACACATTATATACCTTGTATAGGCCCAAAACTTCTGTTGTCAACTTGGTGGCATCATACCATGCACGTCTATTAACAACTTGAGTAATTTCTGTTCGCAATAGTGGACGCACCAAGTGCTTTTTTCCAAGAGAAGTACGCAGTAATATCCTTGCAAAGGCTGGAACCAGTTCTCTTGACAGGCTGACACCCAATAATACAATCCCCTTGATATGGACCTAGAAGGCAAAAAATAATCAAGAAGATAAATATCACTGAGGAACAAAACGCAAAGGAGGTGAACATCATTTACCAGCAATTTGAATTTAAAACTGATTCTAGAGTGCTTTGTCTAATAGAATAGCACAATATATAGGTGTGCAACTCACTACGGGAACTGAAATTGCTCGAGAAAAAATCGGGGCTGACATTTTCTTATTATTGAATCATGGCTTCATAAAGTTTTCAGTTCATGCGGTTCTGATAACAGTAATGTACATAAAGGTACACGCCAAGAAGAAAGCACGATCGCAAGTCACTCACATTAATTCACATATAAAAAAAGAACTCAACTCACATTAATCGAATTTGCGGATGACTGAACTCTTTGTGCAGCCTTCAGAGCAAGCAACCCACCATCGTCATGACCAACAAGTATAACTGAAGTAAAACCCATATCCGAACAGAAAGAGAGGAGCAGGTCAACCTGAAAAGTAAAAATCAGGACAGTTCAAATCAAGAAACCCAGAAAATTTCTCACTTTCTGGCTCTTGCTACTTAACATTCTTGCTTTCATCTCTGTTGTGTGGTTTTCATGCTAAATTTGACAAGAAGCTTCATTAGAACATACAATCAAAAGCATGAGAATACCTGACTATCGATCCTGTACGGATTAGGCAATTGATTTTCCTCCCAGTCTCTCTGACGTGGCCTAGATGTCAATCCCCATCCTGGCCTGTCAAAGGCAGTGACTGCACAACCTACCTGTTGAGCTAGCTCACCCATCACATTTCTCCAAGAGAAAACCCCACCTCCAAAACCATGAACTAGAACAATTCCAAACTGATTATTTCCTTCTACATCTCGTATTGGGGGTGAAGACCCCAACTTACCAATTTCATCTTCATCACCAGTTTCATCTAGGCTGAAACTAGGGATTTCTCCAGACAGGACTGGGGAAGTTGGAGACACATCTAAAAGAGGTACATAGAGAGAGTTGGTATGAAATTGACTACTGTAGCTCCTCCGAATACGATAATCACTTTTTGACAAAACATGCAACGGACTAGCAGAAGAAGTTGTGGAGGATAAACGGTAAGGTGAGCCAGGCAAGGAAAGTTTGTAATGAAGAGAGAGCCCAAGACAAGAAATGAATGAACTGTCAACATCAGCAAGCAATATAGTAGGGATTTCCCCCTCCTCATGAGCTGATCCTGCAAGTTTTCTCCTCATTTCACTCTCAGTTCTAGTTTTACTCGCAGGAATTGGAGATCGTGGTACCTTACTGTATGCAGAGAAAACAACTTTGCAAGGAAGG
This sequence comes from Nicotiana otophora, assembly GCA_000715115.1. Classification (NCBI taxonomy): domain Eukaryota; kingdom Viridiplantae; phylum Streptophyta; class Magnoliopsida; order Solanales; family Solanaceae; genus Nicotiana; species Nicotiana otophora. Next base: position 11,590 of record AWOL01S0045423.1, read on the forward strand.
ACCTGTTTATAGAGGAAACCAATTGTCAAAAACTTATAGGTTCCCGTAAACTGTATCTTCTTGCGAAAAGGTTATAAATAAATCAAGAAAACAAACTACATAAATAATATCTAAGATCCAAATTTCCTAGGAAAATAATATGCACTTAAATTGTAAATCGATATATAACCATTACTCATAACTTAGTCAGGAAAAGAGCATGCTCACTTTATGAAAATTACAAAATTGTTTTCCAATCAGGCCACAGTATAAATGAGGGAAACACATCCAAGAAGAGCAAAAGATACTAAACAGAGGACATATATTAGCTTACAGCTTCTGGGTCAACTCGGTGAAACAAAAGCTTCCTCCTTGCACGACAGCTTGTTCTGTAGGCAATTACAGTATGTCCAAGAGCAAAGACTACCGAAGAAAGAAACAACACGGGCATCCCCCATGACTTTTTCAAATGAAGCTTTTGCCTCGAGATAGTAGATGAAGCTTCAATCTCCAGGTATGAATTGACAGAGAAAACACAAGCCTTGATAGAAAGAAGAATCACGGAAATGATGGAACAGAATGTAACCGTTGCAAGGTATGGTCCATGTGAAAGCGCAGGGCCGTCGCACAAAGAATAAACACCTATCACCAGAGACTAACATGGATTAGTCTTGTAGCAAACAGTAGCCAGATAATAGACGTACAAAAAAGTTGTCAAAAGACTTTAAATTCAGATCACCCCATATAGCCATTTTAGTTAAAAGGCTAAACCTTGACAAATCATTAAACCTCAGAAGAACAAGCTCAAGCCAAGGTGAAACTAATATAACTCAGTCGTCCGAACACATGACAATGGGGAGATAGCCTAGTGGTAAGGACCCTCAACCACGAGTCACCTTGGATCAAAACAGGAAAGGCTACTGTTGGACTCCTAGGTAGGGAAGTCGGTTCGCAGGAGGGTGTTGCTGAGGTTTACCATATCAAAAGGAAAAAAGAAATCATGTAAAGAGGCATCATGAAAAGGGTTTAGATACTCCGCACCAAATTTAAGATGTTACATCAGGGAACCACACGATGCAAAGCCAAACTCCAACATCAAGCTCCAAGTAATATCCATCCACAAATACCCGCCTAAGCCTTTGTAGACAGAGTTACCTTGTACCTGTGTTAGTGGGAGTGGGAGGTTGCAGCTACCGGTGGTATAGTCGAGGTCACACAAAAACATAAGCAAGTTGAACATAAAAGCAGATGCAGATTGAACGCAAGCTTTAATCCAAAACCAACGGTTAGAATTACATGAAGTATGCATTAATCAGAAGAACACAGCAACACGAACACAAACTAATTAGAATCCACTATACAATCCTCAATATCAATATTTAATCAGATAACAACAAATAAGTAGAATACATTGTTGAACATGGAAAAGAAAACAGAAAAAATAATGACATACAGGTGATGATAAGAGATCTCANATTTGTAGACAGAGTTACCTAGTACCTGTGTTAGTGGAGGTTGCAGGTACCGGTGGAATAGTCGAGGTCACACAAAAACATAAGCAAGTTGAACATAAAAGCAGATGCAGATTGAACGCAAGCTTTAATCCAAAACCAACAGTTAGAATTACATGAAGTATGCATTAATCAGAAGAACACAGCAACACGAACACAAACTAATTAGAATCCACTATACAATCCTCAATATCAATATTTAATCAGATAACAACAAATAAGTAGAATATATTGTTGAACATGGAAAAGAAAACAGAAAAAATAATGACATACAGGTGATGATAAGAGATCTCATGACAGAAACGAGAGGAATGTCCGTCAAGGAGCTTTTGAAAGCATATCTACGCAAATGCTCTTTGAAACTGTAACATTTCACGCACGTGAAGCTCGAAATCAACACACTTGGTACCAATACATCCCCTATTGCCACAAGCAGTGGCGCCGATAGTACCAACAGCGACGCTAACATCGCCACCATGAAATATACAATTTTCAAACATCTCTTCCCCTTCTCCAACATTCCTTTCCCTCCTGAGGCCATTATCGTAATTCCAATTAGTCAAATAATATTCTAGAATGTTCGAGATTCGAGAATGTTTTTCCTCTTCAGGTAGGGCTTCGAGAAATAATAGATCGAAGACGAAATAAAATTCTAGATAAATCCACGCGATACGGCTGCGGCGCAACGGCCATATCTCGCCGGCGGCAAAGACAACGCCGGTGAGTGAAGATGTTGGGTCTCGGTGTTCCGGGTCGGATGGGGTATCCGTTATGAGAATTGATTAAATTAAAATTAAAGTTTGAGGAAAACGTAAAGAATTTTCTTCTCCGTTTTGCAGAGAAAGTTTTTCCTCTCTGTGGTATCCGTTGAAAAAATATATATACAGAGAGGAGACTTTTGGTTAATCGGCCGGGAGTTTTTTGAACTGTTTTTCTTCTCTCCCCCTTACCCCCTCCTCCAACTCCACCCCTCCTGTCTTTTGTCTTCCTTATTTGTGTCGAGTTGTCTTTTGCTAAAAATTATTTTTATTTTCTCCCTTTTAATTTGTTGACTTTAGACTCTTCGTATTAAAGGGTCCTTTTGGAGTGATTAATCCCAAAATAATATCGTACTTAGATAATATAATGTTTAGTTTATCGTATATGGAAATAAATCATACTAACATATCTGATTTTATATATGGTATAAGAATCCTTTTATTATTAATTTATCGTATAAATATGTTTTGTATTACCATATAATTCAAGTATAACTAGCAAGTGAATAGAAAATAATGCGATAGCATAAGGAATATTTATACCAATTAAGTCATGTAAGTATAAAGTAATCAAGTAAATACTTATAATTACAATTGTTAATATGATGGAAGTAATAAGTAATCTACTAAAGTTTATGGGTTATGAATTTGCAAAGAAAATTATAGCTCGTCTTAGTTACTGAATTATATTTATATATTTAATAAATTTTCTAGTACAAATATAATTTTAAAGTAAAAGTAACTAAGTTGATCGAACTTAATAAACTTGCTTATTTTCTTGCTACAGCTTAATATACGGGATACTTTTTTTATATATTTGCTTTCTTATTTAAATTTTATCTCCCTCGCCCCCACACTCAACCCGTTGAAGGACTCGATCCCTCCCTGAGTGATCAGTACTAGTTGTACACTTATTTTTCTTTTTTAATTCTTCAAAAATTTCTTCAAAATAAAAATCTTTTACAAGATATGAACTTTGTAATGCCCTTCTTTAGTTACTCAAAATCTTTCAGTCACTTGGTAAAAACAATGTAAACTCCGCCGTTAAAGTAATGATGTCTCGTCTTTTAATTCTTTTACGATAGAAATGAAGTGTTTTTGCGATTCGAACTATGTATCAATTGGATGAAATAAACATGTTTATATTTGTATACGGAGAAAATCGAGTTCATGGGACGCCTCGGTTTTCGATGAAGTAAACGGAGCGAGAGACGTGACGGTAAGGAACCGGAATCGAGGCAAGGAGCCCCTCGAGTCGGGGTCCGGGCAAAACGCCTGCCCTCGGTTGAATCGGGGCCATGACCCCCAGGTCCGGTTCGAATTCCAAAGGCCTTGGAGAGCATTACCAGATGATCGAGCACGACCGAAAAAAGGTCGTGATATCCGTGGCCAGCCGGATACCACGGCGTGAATCTCGGCACGTATCGGCAGAGAACCGGTGACTAGTTAAACAGAAGGTTTCTACCTTTTATAAAATTGTACTTAGAGTAAAACTCTCCTACTATATAAAGGGGGTCTAATTATTCATTAGACACATTGTAACACACACATCAAGACAATATACTCTCATTTTCTCTATTATTCAAAGTTCTTACTTTTGTTCATCAAATCATCGGTAATGTGAGCCCGGGATCGAAGGCAGACATTTCATTAAGCTGTTACTAAGTCCGAGATCACTCCTCTTAATTGGTTTGACAATTTATTCCGTCCTTTTTCTGTTTAATCTAACGCAGTTTGTCGTTTGTATTGAATTAACCCACATATCCTTAAAATCACTTATAAATTTAATTGTTATCCGTTTTTAGGGCAAACAGTTTGTCTCCTACCGTGAGGCTAAGGATAATAGTGGCAGTTTGATACAAATTTCCATAACACACTTTATTTTACACTTTTTCTTTGAGCTTTTAGTTTCAGGTCAAAACTAAAAATGTCGAACTCCCAATCTGCCCATTTGAACGTGGATGCTGAGTTCGGCCACTATGGCGAAAATAACAACGTGGTACCCAATAACGAGGTGCCCCCTGCTGACCCCAGGAGTTTCAGTCGCTGATCTGATCGATGCTAACTCACACGTAGCTATCGAAGCAAACCTGCCTACCGACCCCGAAAACAGCATTCGCGAAGGAGCCTGGTCGATAGCCCGGACACACGATGGCGAAGGTGATAGAATCAACTTGCGTGTGATCTTCGAAATGTTACAGGCTCAACAGGCAGCGATAGCCCACTTGCAGAACCAAAGTCCCTCCCCCCCCTCCCCAGCAGAGCTGAGCCCGAATTGTCCGGTAAAACGCCCGCAGAAATGAACCGTCCACAGAAAGACCGGGTGAAGTAGAACCCTGGACCAACCCTGAGATAATAAAGATGCTTGAGGAACTGACAAAATGGGTGAAATCAGGAGAAAAGAAAATTGAAGCCAACGACAAAAAAAGTGGAGACCTATAACTCCAGGGTCGATCAAATCCCGGGAGTGCCACCGATACTGAAGGGCCTGGATTCCAAGAAATTTGTCCAAAAACCTTTCCCTCCGAGCGTAGCTCCAAAGCTGATCCCAAAGAAGTTCCGTATGCCCAAAATTTTGAAGTATAATGGGACAACCGATCCAAACAAACATGTGACCTCTTATACGTGCACCATCAAGGGAAACTACTTGTAGGATGATGAAATCGAATCCATTTTGCTGAAAACGTTCGGAGTGACCTTGTCGAAAGGAGCTATGATATGGTATTACAACTTACCCCCTAATTTTATTGTCTCGTTTGCTATTCTTGCAGATGCCTTTGTAAAAGCACACGCCGGGGCCATCAAGGTCGAGACCAGGAAATCAGACCTTTTTAAGGTAAAACAAAGAGATAACGAGATGCTCAGGGAATTCGTATCGAGGTTTCAAATGGAACGGATGGACCTACCTCCGGTCGCAGATGATTGGGCCGTTCAGGCCTTCACCCAAGGACTCAATCCCCAAAGCTCATTGGCTTCACAGCAGTTGAAGCAAAATTTGATAGAATACCCGACAATAACTTGGGCCGACGTCCATAACCGGTACTAATAAAAAATCAGGGTCGAAGACGATCAGCTTGGGGCCCCTTCCGGGTCCGTTTATCCCGTTAGAGCTGGTGATAGATCCAAAAGAGACATTGATCGTGAACCATCATTGTAGAGATCGGTATCAACCATACAATGAAGATCAAAGGGGTAATGGGTATCGACACAACATTATGAGAAATTAAAGAAGGAGCGACAGAGGTCATAATAACCGGGGAATCATGAACAAAAACGGTTTTGACAGACCCATAGGGTATAAGGAAGCACCAATGTTTTCGGAGTACAACTTCAATGTCGACGTTGCCGCTATCATATCAGCCATCAAACGCATCAAAGATACTAAGTGGCCTCGACCATTGCAATCTGATCCTGCCCAAAGGGACCCCAACCTAATGTGTAAATATCACGGCACTCACGGCCACATAACCGGAGACTGCCGACAACTGAGAAAGGAAGTAGCTTGGTTATTCAACAACGGACACCTTCGAGAGTTTCTAAGTGATCGAGCCAAAAATCACTTCAGGAATAGGGACTCTAACAAACAGATCGAGCAAGAAGAACCTCAGTACGTCATTAACATGATCATTGGTGGGGTTGACGTCCCATAATGGCCGATGTTCAAGAGCACTAAAGTGTCTATTACAAGGGAAAAACGGACTCGAGATTATGTACCGGAGGGGAACGTATCTTTCAATGACGAGGACGCTGAAGGCATTGTACAACTACACAACGATGCGCTGGTAATATCTGTACTCATAAATAAATCTGGAGTTAAGCGTGTGTTGATTGATCCAGGTAGCTCGGCCAATATCATCAGATCGAGGGTCGTGGAACAGCTGGGTCTACAAGACCAAATTATGCCTATAGTCCGAGTTTTAAACGGGTTTAACATGGCATGTGAGACCACTAAAGGAGAGATAACCATGCCGATAAACACTGTCGGAACCATTCAGGAAATAAAGTTCTACGTGATCGAAGGAGATATGAGATACACCGCTGTATTCAAGAGGCCATGGATTCACAACATGAGAGCAGTACCCTCGACACTACATCAAGCGTTAAAATTCCCTACATTTGGAGGGATTAAAACGGTTTACGGAGAGAAGCCGACCACAAAAGAAATGTTTGTGGTCGATGAGGTAGTCCCAATATCCGGGCTCTTGACATCGAAGAACCCAAGTTTGGAAGAAACCAAATAGCAATCACCGACACCAGCCCTGACCGAACCGAAAAAGTAGGGAACGAGTGAGGATGACGATTACGGAGTCCCCAGGTCTTTCATAGCCTCTCACGATTCTGATGTCATCAAGTTAACGGTTGAGGAGCTGGAGCAAGTGATATTGATCATGCACCTGCCCGATCGGAAGGTATACCTGGGCACGGGGATTACTCCCGAGCTCAGGAAAAAACTCATTAAATTTCTTATAGCTAACATAGATTGTTTCGCTTGGTCCCACCTTGACATGACAGGGATCCCGCTGGAAATTACATCTCGCAAGATGAGCTAGATCCGAAGTTTCACCCAGTTAAATAGAAGAGGCGGCCTCAGTCCAAAGTCAAGCACGCATTCATCAAAGACGAGTTATCCAAACTCCTTAAAATAGGTTCTATTCAGGAAGTTAAATACCCGGACTAGTTAGCAAACATAGTGGTAGTGCCTAAAAAGGGAAATAAATTAAGAATATGTGTAGACTACAAAGACTTGAACAAGGCATGCCCTAAGGACTCTTTTCCTTTGCCTAACATTGATCGCATGATCGATGCGACGGCCAGCCACGAGATACTCAGCTTTCTCGATGCCTATTCCGGGTACAACTACATTCGGATGGATCCGAGCGACCAGGAAAAGACTTCCTTCATCACTAAATACGACACCTATTATTGTAATGTAATGCCATTCAGACTAAAAAATGCTGGTGCCACTTACCAACGCCTAGTAAATCAAATGTTCGAAGAGCAAATAGGAAAATCAATGGAGGTTTACATTGACGACATGTTAGTTATGTCCATGCGAGCAGAGGACCATTTGAAACATTTCCAGGAAACCTTCAACATACTGAGGGAATACAATATGAAGCTGAACCCGGAGAAATGCGCATTCAAAGTCGGGTCCGGGAAGTTCCTTGGATTCATGGTGTCCAACCGGGGGATCGAGATCAATCCCAACAAGATCAAGGCCATAGAAGACATCACCATGAGGAACAATGTCAAGGCCGTTCAAAGACTAACCGAGGGCATATCCGCCTTGGGTCGATTTATTTCAAGATCCTCCGATAAGAGCCATCAGTTCTTCTCGTTATTGAAGAAGAAGAATAACTTCTTGTAGACCCTGGAGTGCCAACAAGATTTGGAAGAACTCAAACGGTACCTTTCGAGTCCGCCTTTACTTCATACTTCAAAGGCAGATGAGCAGTTGTACTTGTACTTAGCGGTATCCGAGTTTGCGGTAAGTGGAGTCTTAGTCCGGGAAGAAGAAGGTACGTAATTCCCTATATATTATGTTAGCAGGACTCTAGGCGAGGCAGAAACGAGGTATCCTCACCTGGAGAAATTAGCGTTCGCTTTGCTAAGCGCCTCTAGGAAGTTTAAGGCCATATTTTCAATGCCATCCCATATGTATCGTGACTACTTACCCATTGAGGAGCAGAATGCACAAACCTGAGCTCTCGGGACGATTGACAAAATGGGCAATGGAAATTAGTGGATACGATATTGAATATCGACCCCGAACCGCAATCAAGTCTCAAATTTTGGCAGACTTCGTGGCCGATTTCACGGCAGCCTTAATACTCGAGGTCGAAAAAGAATTGTTGTTAACCTCGAGGACCTCCTCGGGGATATGTACCCTATTTACGAATGGAACTTCGAACGCAAAGGGGTCCGAACTCGGCATCTTGTTGAAGCCGCCCACATGTAACGTAGTTAGGCAATCTATTAGAACCGTGAAATTGACTAACAATGAGGCCGAATATGAGGCCATGATTGTAGGTCTCGAACTGGCTAAAAGCCTGGGGGCCGAGGTGATCGAAGCTAAATGTGATTCCCTCCTGATAAGTGGGGATTTTGACTGCTTATTAGCACCTTTTAGCTTTTGTTTTAGTCTAAAAGCATTGAATTGTGTTCCCGAAACTAATGAAATGTGCAAAATTACAGGAATGATGGATGTTGGACTCTCGAGATGAAATCCGAATAAATAAGGAGTAGTCTAAACACAAGGCAATAAAAGGCACAGAAGCTTACAATGTGCGGTCCGCAGAATTCCATCTGCGACCGCAATCAAAGAAGGGAAACTCAGCATACTTTTGAGCAAATTGCGGACCGCACATGAATTGTACGGCCACAAAAGCTGGGCTAGGATCCAAGATCAGAGTGATGACAAAAAGCCAAGTCCAGAGCTTCCTTGAATTGCGTCCTGCACAAGATTTGTGCGGCTGCAGAAGATTATCTTGCAGCCGCAATCATACTATTACAGACAATAAAAGAGTGCCTTGCGGCCGCAAAGCTAAATTTGCAGACCGCAAAAATATTGTCTCGCGACTGCAGTTCAGAATTGTGCGGCCGTAGAATCCCAGCTCCGGCCAGACGAAGAATTCTGAGAACCGCACATGGAATTGTGCGGTCGTAGAACCTCCCGAAGGGCGTTTTTGTCCGAAATTTCCAGCCTTATATAAATAGACAACTTTCACAAAATTAGGTTAAGTTTTGACATCAGCAAGTACTGTAGTCATTTTTCTTTGCCTCTTTTGGAAGTTTACTATATTATGGTGTATTTTACAATAGATTTTATTATTTTAAGCTTACATTATGAGTTTAATTAGTATTTCTTCTTCTTTTTCTTCAAACCCAAGCATGAGTAGCTAGATTTTTACTAGGGTTGTGACCCAACCCTAGTGTGTAAACCTTATGAGTATCTAATTTAGTGTTTGTTTATGATTGAGTGTTTATTATTTAGCCTAGTTCATGTGGAATTAATGATTGCAAATATTAGTTCATGCCTATTTGACTTAGTCTCTTCTTGAGAAAGAGAGGCTTAGTCTAGAAAAACTTGGCTAACAAGGAATTGGGTCAATCAAGAGATTGATTAGCCCAATTAAAGGGTCCAACCTAGAGATAGTAATAACCCGACTTGAGCTTTTATCAACTGTTTTGTGTGACACCCATTTGGTCTTGAGAAAGCCAAATTGGGCAAAACCACTCTCTGACCGAGAGGTATTGAGTGGGTAATTGAGAGTTGATAGCTATAATACACCCCGATCAACAAAACAAGCATTAAAGTTTTTGTCCCATTAGGCAAACACCTAGGTAATGGTCATATCCCTAGGATTTTTACCAATTTGAAAAACATTAAAAACAACTATCCTAGTCTTATTTCGATATAAAATAAGATGTCGGTTTGTCTACCCTATTTTCGATAGTTCGTGGACTTCTCCGGTGCAATGTGTCCCAAAGAAGGGGGCATGATGGTGGTCACCAATGACAAGAATGAATTGATTCCCACAAGAACGGTGATCGGGTGGAGAGTGTGTATGGACTATCGCAAGCTCAACAAAGTCACAAGAAAAGATCATTTTACACTTCCCTTCCTTTACCAAATGCTTGATAGGTTGGCCGGTGCTTTCTATTGCTATGTCCCTATAGTACTTTCACCTTCAAGCGGATGCCATTTGGGTTATGTAATGCACTGTTGACTTTTCAAAGGTGTATGATGGCTATCTTCACGGACATAGTACAGGACTACCTTGAAGTTTTCATGGATGACTTCTCGGTGGTTGGGGATTCTTTTGATAATTGCTTGCCAAATTTAGATAAAGTATTGGCAAGATGTGAATAAACGAATTTGGTGCTAAATTGGGAAAATTGTCATTTCATGGTCGAGGAAGGCATTGTCCTTGGACACAAGATCTCAAAGAATGGCATTGAAGTAGACAAGTAATAGATTGAGGTGATTTCTAAGCTTTCACCTCCAACTTCGGTGAAAGGCGTGCGAAGTTTCTTAGGCCACGTGGGGTTTTACCAACTCTTCATCAAGGATTTCTCTAAAGTGGTGAATCTGTTGTGCAAGCTTTTAGAGAGAGATGAAAAGTTTCACTTCAATGATGATTGCATGAGAGTCTTCGAATTGTTAAAGTTATTAACAACCACTCCCATTATCACCGCTCCTAATTGGAGTATTCCTTTTGAGCTCATGTGCGATGCTAGTGACGTAGCGGTTGTGGCTGTTTTGGGGCAACACATCAACAAGATTTTTTATCCGATCTACTATGATAGTAAGACCATGAACGGTGACCAAGTCAACTATACCGTTACGGCGAAAGAGCTCTTTGCCAATGTGTTTGCAATTGAGAAGTTCCACCGTACCTGATGGGTGCGAAAGTTATTATCCGCACGGATCATGCGCCACTTTGTTATCTTATGAGCAAGAAATATTCCAAAGTTCGGTTGATGTTATGGGTGCTTTTGTTGCAAGAGTTTGATATTGACATCCAAGATAGAAAAGGGAGTGAAAATCAAGTAGCATACCACTTTTCTCGTTTGGAGGAGGAGGGGAGGCCGCATGTTGGCCTTGAAATCAATGACTCCTTACCCGATGAGCAACTCTTGGCTATTTCAATGAAGGTGGTGCCATGGTTCGTGGATCTAGCAAATTTCCTTATGTGTGGAATCATCCCGGATGAGTTCTCTTCAAATCAAAGGAAGAATCTCAAGCGGGATTGTTAAGATTATTATTGGGATGAGCCATACCTTTTCCGAATTTGTACGGATGGAGTGATTAGAAGATGTGTACCGGAAGAAGAGCAAAGTGAAATTCTTGGGGCTTGTCATTCTTCGCCATATGGTGGTCACCATGGTGGAGCAAGAATGACTGCCAAAGTGCTAAGTTACGGTTTCTATTGGCCCTCTCTTTACAATGATGCAAGTGTTTAGTGAAAAGATGTGATGAATGTCAAAGGGCTGGTGGAACCTCGAAGCAAAATGAAATAACTCTCACTACTATTTTAGAGATTGATATCTTTGATGTGTGGGGTATTGACTTCATGGGTCCTTTTGTGAGTTCTTGTGGAAATACCTATATTTTGGTCGTGGTTGATTATGTTTCTAAATAGGTTGAGGCCAGTGCTCTACCCAACAATGAGGCGAGAAGTGTGGTGGCGTTCTTGAAGAAGAATATTTTCACAAGGTTTGGTACTCCGAGGGCTATCATAAGCGATGGGGGTCACATTGTTGCAACAAGGCTTTCTACACCTTACTTAGCAAGTATGGTGTTACACATAAAGTTACGACTCTCTATCATCCACAAGCTAACGGTCAAGTGGAAGTCTCCAACTAGGAGATAAAGAGTATCTTGTCTAAAATAGTGAATGCTAACCGGACGGATTGGTCCAAGAAGCTTGATAATGCATTATGGACTTATCAGACTGCTTTCAAAAATCCTATCGGAATGTCTCCATACCGGTTGGTGTTCAGCAAAGCTTGTCATCTTCCGGTGGAACTTGAGTATAAAGCCATATAGGATCTAAAGAAGTTGAATCTTGATTGGGATGTAGCCGCTAACTTGAGGGTTGCACATTTGAATGAATTGGATGAGTTCTGGTACCATGCTTATGCAAGTTCGTCCTTGTACAAATAAAAGATGAAATATCTCCATGACAAATACATTTGGAACAAAGAGTTCAAGGTGGGTGATCTTGTATTGTTGTTCAACTCACGGTTTAGGATATTGCCCGAAAAGCTAAAGTCTAAATTGAGTGGTCCTTTTGAACTTATGGGTGTAATGCCTTTTGGTGCATCGGACTTGAAGAACAAAAACAATGAGGTATTCCGATTCAATGGTCACCGAGTGAAGCACTATTTGGGAAAAATTGGTGATAGCCACGTTGTGGCGGTGATTCATTTCAAATGACGGCAATCTGCGTCGTGCCGTGACGTTAAATCATGCGCTTCTTGGGAGGCAACCCATGTATTTTTTTCTTTTCTTTATTTCTTTTGTAGTTAGGAGTCACTTTTGTACTAACTTGATTTGAAGTGTGCTGCAGGAATGAGTGTGCCTTACATGAATGGTGGACAGAAATATGGCTAAGTGTGCGAAATTGTACGGACCGCACATTTCCAGTTACTGCAGCAAAAGTGCTCTGCGGTCGCACATTAATCTTATGGACTGCAGAACTGGAATGTGAAAAATGCCAACTCTCTGAAGTTGGTCCTTTATAAAAAGGGTCAATATGCGGCCGCAACAACAAATTTGCGGTCCGCAATAGGGATCTGCGGCCACACACAAAATTCTGCAGACCGCCAAAATAAAAGGGCAACTGATCCCTAAAGGAACAAAGTGCGGACCGCAATTGGATTTCTGCAGCCACACTCACTTCTCCTTCCCTTGGAAAAATCGATAAGTATAAATAGAGGGGTTAGGGCTACTGTTACCCTTTTCCCTCTCTGAGCACAAAACTTGCACCAATTTAAAATCTCTTCTTAAATCAACTGCCTACATGCCTAGCAACTGTTGATCACTCATTTCTTGCACTCATTCATATCTGGTATGCTTCAGTTACTTGTTAGATTTTTCAATTTTTAGTTTGATTCATAGCTTTTTAATTAATTTTAGGCCACCTGTCTATTGAATCTAATTGTACATACTTCTGGGGGTAAATTTGTAGTAGGTCAACTAGTACTTGCTAATTGGGGACTGAGTAACTAGATTTTCATGCTTGTACGCTGTTTCCATGACAAATATGTGCAAATATTGCAACCCCTAGATAAAAAATGCATGCATGTTCGCAGTTGTTTGAAATCTACGGCCGCACAAGAAATTGTGCGGTCCGCAGAAGTTGGGTCTAGGGAACCTATAGTCAAGCATGAGTCTGCGACCGCAAGGAAAATTTTGCGGATTGCAGAATTTCTATTGCGACTGCAAAACAACTATTTTACTGTCTTCAGAGAGTGTGAATGTTAGTACTTCAATGTGCGGCCGCAAGACCAAAATGTGTGGTCCGTAGAAAACATGTTGCAGCCACACATCAACCAATTCTCTGTCATCAGAGAGTTGGCATAATTTATGTCTTTGCTTTGCGGCAACAATAGAAAATGTGCGGACCACATTCCTCATCTGCGGCTGCAAAAGAGAATTTTGCGGTCCGCAAGGCCCTTTCTGCGGCCACAATCAAGAATGTGCGGACCACAAATCCCTACCTTGCAAGCATTTTCAACTGTGTTCTTCACTGTATCTTTTGGTGTGTCCTAACATTCATGGTATGTCTGAACTTGAACTACAACTAACAATTGCCTTTGCTTGGTACAGAAAATGGTTCGCTCTAGAGGCAGAGGCGACACTTCGAAAGGAAGGAGTGACCCTTCTCGGGGATGAGGGAAGAGACCCTTACCTAGTGCCCAACAACATGAAATCAGAAAGAAAATAGCAGCCGGCAGAGGGAGAGGTGCGGACCTTTCCGAGACCAGTTCATATGCCCATTCTAGGGAAGCATGAGAGGGCAACTCAGCCTCTGTACATGAGCAGACAACTGTCTAGTCAAGGACTCCAGAGAGGTATCAGCTTAAGGACGAGTCGTCCATATTCCATAGCACTTCTGAGGGTTCGGAGAGTGACAGTCAAGCTTCCAAGCCTTCCACTATATATGTCCCTCAGGCACCAGAGACAACAGTTCAGGATATCCCCGATGATGGCAGAAGGGGAGATGCTACAGTTGCCGGCCTTGAGCGGTCGAAGAAGAAAGAGGTATGGGAGGACCGGTTTGTTAGCTTGGCTGCTTTCTCCAGTTTCCATGAATGGTGGCCAGTGAGGTCGGTCACTCTTGAGCGACAGTTTCAGTTAAAAGATCTGGAGAACTATAACCCTGCAATATTGAGACATTTTAGAGAGCGCAAAGGGTGGATGTGATTTACCCAGAGCATGGTGGATGCTAAGGAGTACCTTGTCCGAAAATTCTATGCCAATGTGTCGGATATAAAGAAAGGGACAAAGGTGACAAAAGTAAGAAAACTCAAGGTGCGATTTGATCAGCACACATTGAACACCTACTTGGGATTTGATGATGTCGAGCCCACAGAGTACTTAGAGAAATGTGCACTTGGGGATGTAGCTCGTCCTTGGCT
>AWOL01S0045433.1:2524-13533 GCA_000715115.1 Nicotiana otophora
GGGGGGGGTTAGGGTTAAATTTATTCTTTAAAAAATCGAAAGATTCTTATGACTACAAAACATACCAAGGTAACTAATAATAACTCCTGCATAATACCAATAAAATTAATAACTTGTTAGCATAATAATTAGTAACTCTTGGCATACTACTATTTATTTCCTTTTAAATTGGAAAAGAGAGTCCTAAATTAATTGGAATTCGAATTGTCTCAATAGTCTTTTTTTAATCGTCTCAATAGTCTAGTTTGTCTTCTCATTCTAATTATAAAGAGTATTACCCTATCCTCCATAATTAGGATTTGGATTTTGGGGTTTAGCCAATTCTGAGAAGACAGTAAGAAATGAAGAGTGGCAGATCAAGTGATCAAGGCACAATCGAAACGACAAACGTGGCTGAACTGTGTACACTCTCATCCTCTCCAATATATTGTTTAAGTTACTAACATATTTAAACATGTGATCATAATTCCTATTAATGAAATCTCTATTCTTTCCGAATTTTCTGCCTTAAAATACCATTTTTTGTGAACGTAGCATAATTAAAAAAGTAGTTTTCGGCGTGTTTTTTTGCTTAATTCTTAACTTAAAAGTTTTCCGGGAATTCTGTTACTTTAATATATTTCTCTAGAACGTTATTTACATGTTATACTATTGGATAACAAGAACTCAGTATAGTATAGTTTTGTATTAGTTATGTAGCTGAGGCCCAAAATGTAATTATTTGTAGTGCTGTAGTTAAGCCAATTTTTTGTAAGTATTGTTTTCTTTGTAAGTATTATTTCTTTAGTTGAGACCCGTCCCCTGACACTTCGTATATAAACATAGGAGCCCCATCTAGAACCTTCGGATGGTCATTTTTCTCTATACAAAAATATCTTTCGATGTTGTTTCTCTTTCTCATCCGTTGTACTTATTTTACACTTCCTTCCGTAAATTCGACTTTCTAATAAACTTAACATGGTATCAAAGTAGTTTATTCGGGTAGATAGGAGTGTGCTTTTCAATCTGATGTTCGTTTTATCCATTTTTTCCGGTGGGGAAAAGTTTGAGGTTTTCCGTTCATCCAACTTTCGTCGGAATTTCATCTTTTGCTGTTGATTTTTTCTTTTTTCTTGTTCATTTACACTATAATTCCTTTTCTCTGCCCTATTTTATGGGATTTATGTTTTTGTGGTCCTAGCGTAGCTACAACAAAAAAAACCTAATTTTTCACTTCGTGATGGATTCTACTCCTTCTGATAAATCACCCGCTAGCTCATCTGCTAATTATGATCGTGATATATTGCCCAACGAGACAATGATCACAACCACCCCTTTACATTCATCCCTCGAATAATTTTGGGCTTTCACTAGTAGGGACTATTTTCAATGGGACGAGGTATAGTAATTGGAGAAGGAGCATACTTATTGCTCTTTCCGTAAAAAGCAAGTTATATTTCATTCAACCTGATTGTGAGAGGCCACCGTTGAACTCACATATTTTTAGTCAGTGGGATAAGTGTAATAACATGGTGATCTCTTGGATTCAAAATCTTCTTTCTCCAGCAATTTGTAAATGTTCTTTACTGTCAACTTGCTAAAGATGTATAGATGGAGCTGGAAGATAGATATGGGCAACCTAGTGAGATTAGAATTTATCAAGTTAAGAAAGAACTTGCCTCCATTTCTCACGGTTCTATGAGCATCCTTGAATATTATGCCAAAATAAAGAGTGTTTGGGATGAACAAAGTACTCTGATACTTTACTTTGAAAGTCATTGTACATGTGGGGGTAGTAAAACGGATATCCATAAGCTTAAGGAAAATCAGAGGATGTACCAATTTCTAATGGGTCTGAATGAGAGCTATGCAAATGCTAGGGGCAATCTGCTAATGATAACCCCCTTTCCTTCCATCAATAGGGCTTATTCTCTTTTGGTAACTGATGTCCCTCAATTTCCATCAGAGTCAGCATCTTTTTCGATGGGGTCTCAGAAGTCATTTCCTCCCAAAATCATGTTTGATCCTAAGAGAAGCAATGTGGTTTGTAGTTATTGCAACAAACTTGGGCATACAGTGGATAAATGCTACAAAAATCATGGGTTCCCTCCAAATTTTAAGTTCACTAAGATTAAGAGGATTGCTACTATTGTCCAGACTGAATTAGATGTTCCCAAGCAATTCAACCAGCATGAGCCCAAGTAGTTCACTCAACCTGCAACTTCAACCCCAAATGCTCCAGCCATTCCAGGATTGATACAAGACTAGTGCAGCCAGCTGATGTCTCTTCTTCAACAACATCATATGTCTGATCAGGACTCTTCCATAACCCCTACTCTTATAGCTTCTGCAAATTTTGCAGGTATTCTTAGTTTCTTTTAATGTGATAGGCCTAAATGTTCAATTAGTATTTGTTTATTTTGTAATGTTGATAAAATATCCCGAATTTTAGATTCTGGGGCTACTGACCATATGACCTCCCATAGTAGCCTATTACAAAATGTTAAATATGTACCTACTCCTTACTTGGTAACCTTACCTAATGGTTATAAAGTAAAAATAACATGTGTTGGGGATTTACCTTTGTCTAATGATACTATTTAGAAACATGTCCTTCTAGTTCCTAGTTTTCAGTACAACCTGATCTCTATGTACAAGTTGGTATCACAACTAAAATGTTTACTAATTTTCAGTCCCTATTCCTGCTTTATCTTATAGGCCTTTCCATGAAGAGGCCTTTGGAATTTAGTACATTCTACACATGCCTTCTTCAGTACTATCTACTTCACTTATTGTTGCCATCAATTCATCTACTTTTATTTGTTCAAATGCATCTACTTTTCATGTTTCCAATAGACATAATGTGGAGTGTTCTGTTGCTTTTCATTCTTCTGTTCCATCTGCAAATACCAATCATATGAATAAAATGAACATTCTTTGGCATAGTAGATTGAGACATATTCCATTCAGTCATTTGAAATCTATTTCTTCTAGTGCTTCTGTGCTTTCTGGTAAACAAGATTTTATTTGCAATATTTGTCCAATGGCAAGGAAAACCAGGTTACCTTTTCCAAATAGTGAAATTCACACCAACTTTCCTTTTCAACTAATACACATTGACACTTGGGGCCTCTATCATATCTCTACACATGATGGATGTAAATACTTTCTAATAATAGTTGATGATTTTACAAGAACCACTTGGACTCATATGCTAAAAATCAAATCAAATGCATTTTCAATACAAAAAACTTTTATTGCTGTGGTCTAAACTCAGTTTCACACCAAAGTTTTAACTGTAAGGTCTGACAATGCTTTAGAGTTGGGCTCCAATTCTTCTGCTTCTTCTTCTTCGTAGAAAAAAGGTATTTTTCGTCATACTTTCTGTCCATACACCCCTCAACAAAATAGGGTGGTGGAAAGGAAGTAGGGGTGTACAAACCGAACAAAAAAATCGCACCAAACCAAAAAGTCAAATCAAATCGATTAAAAAATCCGACTAGGTTTGGTTTGGTATTGAGTAAAAACATCCGAACCAAACCGACATATAAATATATAATTTTTTATATATAATATTAAGTCTTTATATAGAATTTTATTTAAAAGATGTCTATTAATATTTGAGATCCTCTCATGGGATATAATACTTAATAGAACTATAAAATGCATTCATTTTTATTTACTTTAAATAATAGATTGTATCAATTTCTTATTATGTGTTATTGAAGTCAATCATCTCTTTGTTCTTTCATATTCATATGTCAAGATTTATTATATGTTTTTCGAATTTGAAGTGGTATTTCGATAATCTAAAATTACATAGAACATATCATTATTTAGGTATTATATTGATTTTTATGTTTAATTATTAAATTTGGTTAACCCTGAAAGCGTACATCAACCAAACATTATTGGCAAACAACTAAGAAAATAAACTATTATATGTTACTAAAGAAAATTCTCACATAAGATCACTTTAATAGATCATATGTTTGTTATTTTTTTTTTATTATTAGTAAACATATATTCACTTATCAAAATTTTATCTATAACTTTAATAATGCAAGATTGAAATAATATTCATGTAAACAAAAAAACCCCGAAAAACCCAAAAAATCCGACAAAACCGAACCAATCCAAAGCGATATAATTGGTTTGGTTTGGTTTTGATAAAATTCAAACTAACCTGATCCGTGTACACCCCTAAAAGGAAGCATAGATATCTTCTTGAAACATCCAGAGCTCTTCGTTTTCATTCCAAAGTACCCATAAAATACTGGGGGAATGTTTTCTCACAACCACTTACTTGATAAACATATTTCCTTCTAGGCTCCTTCAAAATAAATCTCCTTATGAATTGCTTTTTAGTGCAACTCCTTATTCTCATCTTTAATTATTTAGTTGTCTTTGCTATGCATCTAAACCTCCTTCCCACAAAGATAAGTTTACCAGTAGGTCTGTCCCTGCAGTTTTTATGGGATACCCCTTTGGCAAAAAGGGTTACAAATTCCTTAGCTTAGAAACTAATTTTTGTTTTTGTTTCGAGAGATGTAGTGTTTCATGAATACATCTTTCCTTTTGTTATGCAAGCCTTTTCATCCTCTTCTGATGTTTCCTTTCCTCCTAAAGTCTTTTGTGACTTCATTTTCCTTCCTTCTTCCATTTCTCTTGTTCCTCCTTCCCCTCATTCTATTTATGTCCCATCCTCTTCTTCTTCTTCTTCTTCTTCTTCTTCTTCTTCTCATCTTCCTATAATTTCTCCTACTTCTTTAGATTCATTATCTCTTCCATATGGTTCTACATCTATCCCTTTACCTGTTAATGAACCTGATTTCTCACCTATTCCTTCTGGATCTAGTTCTAGTTTTCCCCCCATGTAATGCACATGTTTTCTCCTCTATTCTTGAATCTGCCCATCCTACTGCAGTCCCTCCAAGGAAATCCATTAAGACACATGTTACACCTTCATACCTCAATGATTATATTTGACCATCAATCACTACCTCTTTTCCCCAATGCCCTAAGTCCAGGTCTTTGGATGCACAACATTCATCACATGTAGTATTATCTGAACCTCATACCTACTTGTAGTGATCCGGCTGTTCGTTTTGAGTATTTTAGTCTTGTTTCCCTATTTATTTTTTTCTTTATGTTATATTTTGGTTATGTGACTTGCTGAGGTAGTTGGTTTGGTTTCGGGTGAGGTTCGCAGTAAAATCAGATACTTAGTCCTAAAGTTGGAAGTTTAAGTTGAAAGAGTTAACCGGAGTTTGACTTTTATGTAGACGATTCCGGAATAGAGTTTTGATAGTTTCGATAGCTTCATATAGTGATTTTGGAATTAGGAGCGTATTCGGATATTGATTTGGAGGTCCGTAGGTCATTTTGCCTTGAATTGGCAAAAATCATAAAGTTGAAGGTTTGATAGGTTGAGAAGTTTGACCAAGAGTTGACTTTATTGATATCGTGGTCGGAATTCGATTCCGAAAGTTGGAATAGGTCCATTCCGCAGAATCGGGCTCGCAGAAGCAGAACCGCAGCAGCGGGTGGTGACCGCAGAAGCAGAAAGTTCTAGCTTAATGAGAAGCTGCACCTGCGATGGATTTTCTGTAGGTGTGGAGCCGCAAAAGAGGTTCTTGGTCTGCAGATGCGGAATCGCTGGGCTAAAAAGGGGCAGATCGGGTGTTTGATCCCATTCTTCATCTTTTGAGTTATAGACCTCGATTTTAGGCGATTTTGGAAGAGATTTTTAAGGAGTTGATCGGGGTAAGTGATTTTGACTCGGATGTAATTGTTATACATGAATCCATCATTATTTTTACCATTTAATTTGTGTTTTGAGTTGAAAGAATTGGGGAAATTCGTGAAAACTTCCTAAGCTATATTGTTGAAGATTTGAAGGTTGTTTTGAGGTCGGAATTGAATAATTTTAGTATGATTAGACTCGTTGTTGAATGAGTGTTCAGATGTTATAAGTTTAGTCGGGTTCCCAGATGCAAGCCAGGGTTGAATTTTTGAGTTGACTTTTTGATTTTCTTTAAAGATTATAACTTTATTATTCAGAATAGTTTTTTATGGTATAAAGTTATTTTTGGCTAAATTCAGACCGTTCGGAGTTGGATATTCTCGGGAAAGGCTTACTAATGGATTGAGTTAGCTTGTTTGAGGTAAGTATCTTGCCTAACTTTGTGTGAAAAAATTATCCCTTAGGATTGGAGTTGTTTTGTGTTAATTGTGGTACGTGAAAGCCGTGTACGCAAGGTGACGAGTGGGTACACAGGCTATATGTGGTAATTGTTCGGTTTAGGCTATTTAGATTCTTTTCATGCCTTAATCGTATTGTCATAACATGTTATATCTTTCATCGTTAATTTATCCTTACATGCTTTATTTAAAATTATTAAATGTTTGCCCCATCTTTTACGTGTTAATTGCTCTTACATGCTTAGTTGAAGTTATTGTTTCCTTATTGCCTTGTTAATTAATTGACGGTTGAGCTACATTACTCGAAGTTATTATTTCTTGGAATATCTTCATGTTGAACTTTGGTGTTGAAGTTGTAAAATTTGTTATCACATTGAGGCAAAGTTGTTAATTGTTGAAATACCATTCTTGTTGAGCTATTATTGAGACTCTTGAATATATTGTGGTTGAGCCATGAGCTGTTTATCGTGAAAATATTGATATTGTTGATTCTTTTGGCAAGTTATGGTATTTGGGTACTTGAGGTGCGAGTTGTGATATGTTGTGATATTGATATGCATGAGGTGGTATAAGGATATGGGTTGATACACATGTGGTGAGATAATGTGGGCTTGATACGCGTGTTGCTAGTAGGTGAACTACTCGAAACCACATGATGTGATAAGGTGGGCT
Source organism: Nicotiana otophora (assembly GCA_000715115.1). Taxonomy (NCBI): domain Eukaryota; kingdom Viridiplantae; phylum Streptophyta; class Magnoliopsida; order Solanales; family Solanaceae; genus Nicotiana; species Nicotiana otophora. The sequence goes on from AWOL01S0045433.1 coordinate 9,380, forward strand.
AAAACACGGGTAGCTATTTCGAAAAAAAAAAAATTTAAACTAAATGTAAGGCTCCCACGCTGACGAAAGGAAAAGATTGTGATTGTGATTGTGAAATGAGACTACGAAGAGATAACTCGACCGTGATTATTGTTCTTATCTCTCATTTATCTCACTTGTATTTGTCCATAGTTTCCTTGATGTTCCTATTACGCGTTCCTTCCTTATTGTATTTATTGCTTTAAATATCAGTTGCAGTTTATCTTGTTGTATTTTCTTATTGTCTCATTTTCCTCATTTACATTCTTAGACTGTATTGTACTTGCTCAATTTCTTATTCTTATCCTAGTAGGTGTCTTGACCTGACCTCATGACTACTCAACCTAGGTTAGGCTCGATACTTTCTAGGTACCGTTGTGGTATACTCATACTACGCTTCTGCACATCTTTTTGTGCAGATCCAAGTACTTCATACCAGGCTAGGCACTAGTGAGTAGATCTCCCATATCAGAGACTTCAAGGTATACCTGCCGGCGTTCGCAGGCCTCAGAATCATCCTCTGTCCTTGTTTTCTATTGCATACTCTTTATTTAGATGGTGATGTACCAGGGATATTCGGTATACTCATGTAGACCTTATGACTCGGTACCACCAGATTTTGGGAGTTATTGTCACTTGTATTGCAGAGTTCTTTTATGATAGCTGGTTAGTTTAAATTTGAAGATTCTATTATTATTTTTGTTATTTCTTCATGTATGTTAGGCGTATATAGTCTTATAGACTATGTGCCATCACGACATTCTACTGTAGGAGATTGGGGTCGTGACACTACTCTCAAGCAGTTTTAGTGCCTGAATGGCAAGAAGCAATGAGAAAGGAGTTTGAGGCCCTTGAGGCTAACAATACATGGTATGTTGTTCCCTTGCCTAGTGAGAAGAAGGCCATTGGGTGCAAATGAGTGTACAAAGTGAAGTTTAAAGCAGATGGATCAATAGAAAGGATAAGGCTAGGGTTGGTAGTGAGGGGTGACACACAAACTGCTGGTGTAGATTATTCCTACTTGATATTAATAATGCCTTCCTCCACGGGGACTTGGATAAGGAAGTATACATGAAATTTCCCCAAGGTTTCTTTGTTGAATCTTCTTCTTCGTCTACCCATCCATATGTCTACAAGATCCAAAAATCTTTCTATGGCCTTAAACAAGCTTTATGACAATGATATGCAAAGCTTTCTAGTATTTTATATTCAAAAGGGTTTGGTCATTCTTTCAATGATTACAGTTTATTTACAAAAAGGACTATCGGTTTTATGATTTTGTTGGTTGTTTATGTAGATGATATCATAGTTACTAGGGATGATCTTTTAGAAATTTCAGCTTTGAAATCTTACCTTGATGACCAATTTAGAATCAAACATTTCAGATAGTTAAACTCCTTTCTGGGTATTGAGGTTATTTCCACTCCTTCTGGTCTTTTACTAAATCAAAGGAAATTTATAGTGGATCTCTTATCTGAACACAATTGCACTGGTGTGTCTCCTGTTGTTTCTCTCATTGAGTTGAATTTGAAATTAAAAGCTAATGATGGAGCATTACTTTCTAATCCAGTGAAGTATAGAAGCCTTGTTGGGAAGTTTAATTTTATTACTCATAATAGACCTGACTTGAGCTTTATTGTACAACATCTAAGTTAGTTCCTTGAGGCTCCTCATTTAATTAGCTGCATCATTACATTTACTGCCTATCTTAAGGGTACAATTGATTATGGTATTCTTCTCAACAATTCTTCGGATTTTACCTTGCAAAGGTACTGTGACAGTGACCTGGCTGCCTGCCCAGATTTACATAAGTCTGTTAAAGGTTCTTTGTTTTTCTTGGTGGTAGTCCTATATCTTAGAAGTCTAAAAAGCAACCAGTGGTCTCCCTTAGTAGTGCTGAAACTGAGTATCGTGCTCTAAGTAAATTGGTGGCAGAACTGACTTGGTTGACTCGCTTATTAGCCGATCTGGGCGTTGAAAGGATGGCTTATGTGTCTGTTTTCTGTGATAATCACTATGCATTACACATTGCTTGTAATCCTGTCTTCCACGAACGCACCAAACACATCGAAATTGATTGCCATTTTGTTACGAGGGAAGTTATCTCAACGCTTGATTGATTTGCATTCTATTAGCAGCTCCAACCAACTGGCAGACATTTTAACTAAGCCTCTGACTGGGATAGTTTACCGTGGTTTTCTCTCCAAGTTGAAGGTGCTTCCCCCCTCCAACTTGGGGAGGGCGGGAAGGGGGGGAGAGCTGGATAATAAAGGCACAATTCTCTTATTACTAGATCAATAAGTCAGAGTATTTTTTATTGAGCTGTATAGTTGTATAGTGTAATTTTGTATTAGTCTATAGCCCATTGGTAATTAGTAAAGACCCGGCCCAACTGTTTTGTATATAAAAGAAAGCTATCCACATCTGAAAGTTTCGGATGCTCATTTTCATTTCAATACAGAAATATCTTCTCTCTTTCTCTCTCAGTTCCTCGATACTCAAATTCTCGATTGTTTGATTTTCCATGAGTTTCACACCTTCCATGGGCAACACTTTTAATTTTTTATCTTGCAAATCAGACTATAGGGTAAACGAAGGTCAAAAATTAAAAACAACCCCAAAAATATCATGTTTCTGCAATCTTTTGCTCTGAAATGGGCTAATATTAGAGTGCTTCAGCATTGGGCTTCAACTAACTTCATTTGGGCTGATTGTAATTTGTAGCCCAATTAATATTCTTGGACTTGGTTAATCCCATACGAGGACCCAATTTCAAAAACCATGTACTCCCTTCGTTTCAATTTAGATGACACACTTTCCTTATTAGTCCGTTCAAAAAAGAATGACACATTTCTATAATTGGAAATAATTCAACTTTAAACTTTTTATTTTATCTATTTTACCCTTAATGAGAAGATTTTATAACCACGCAAATGTTATGGCCCACAAAGCTTTTACCCCTTAAGCTTTTAAGACCACAGCTTTCAAAAGTCTTCCTCTTTTCTCTTAAATTCTGTGCCGAGTCAAACTATATCATCTAAATTGAAATAGAGGGAATGACTTTTTTTTTTCATTTATTCCCTCTTTACCTAATGATGTAACGAGAGTACTGAACAACCTAGGAATCTTGATCAATTTAACAATCAAATAATTATTAGATTAATGAGAAGATCTTAGATTCTCATGGAGATTTCTCTCAATTGTGACACCGTAAACGAAAAATTCAGCATGACTTACTTTGGTTTGTTTACTAGTGCAAATTGCGCTCATGAATAACAAATTTCTTCAATAAAAGGAATCTTAAAATGTACTCGTCCACAAGGAGAAATATGTAAGTGCAATATTGATTTTTCTCTTTCCTTTGCAGATTTTATGCTTTGGTTATGTTATTTGTAAACTTTTTAAGGACGTTGTTGCACTCTTGCATTAACCTGAAAAAATTAAAAAATATTTTTCTTCGTACCAAACACACCCATAGTCTTCTTTTGTAATGACCACTAAAAAAACTCCATACTGAACGATCCGTATTAGTTGAGTCAGTGTTTCGACAATCGCATGGTTAGAAAAAGAGAGCATGAATTCGTACTTGAAGAAACATATCTCATTGTCTACTCTTGCTTTTAATGTGTACCGTGAAATATATCACAAAACTTTTAATACTTCATGCATTTAAAAGCAATAGTAGACAATGAGATATGTTTCTTCGAGTACGAATTCATGCTCTTTTTTTCTAACCATTCGATTGCCGTACCACTGACTCAACTAATACAGATCGTTCAGTATGGAGGGTTTTTAGTGGTCATTACAAAAGAAGACTATGGGTGTGTTTGGTACGAAGGAAAATATTTTTCAATCTTTTCATGTTTGGTTGACTTAAATATTTTAGAAAATATTTTTCTCGTTTTTTTAAATCCCTCCAAATTTAGGAGGATCTATAGTGTTTTCACACTTCCCCTCCAGCGTGACTCGAACCTAGGACCTAACGGTCGTGGGTAGAGGTGCTTTACCCACTGAGCAAGCCTTATTTTCCTCATGAACTCATTTTTCTCCAATTGGAGAAAAATATTTTTTCTATCAAGAGAAGAGAAAATATTTTTCAAAACTCTTTTTCAACCTCCCCCTTATTCCCCATCCCC
>AWOL01S0045433.1:14703-37464 GCA_000715115.1 Nicotiana otophora
CCTCCATAATTAGGATTTGGATTTTGGGGTTTAGCCAATTCCGAGAAGACAGTGAGAAATGAAGAGTGGCAGATCAAGTGATCAAGGCACAATCGAAACGACAAACGTGGCTGAACTGTGTACACTCTCATCCTCTTCAATATATTGTTTAGGTTACTATCATATTTAAACATGTGATCATAATTCCTATTAATGAAATCTCTATTCTTTCCGAATTTTCTGCCTTAAAATATCATTTTTTGTAAACGTAGCACAATTAAAAAAGTAGTTTTCGGCGTGTTCTTTGCTTAATTCTTAACTTAAAAGTTTCCCTGGAATTCTGTTACTTTAATATATTTCTCTAGAACGTTATTTACATGTTATACTATTGGATAACAAGAACTTAGTATAGTATAGTTTTGTATTAGTTATGTAGCTGAGGCCCAAAATATAATTATTTATAGTGCTGTAGTTAGGCCCAACTTTTTGTAAGTATTATTTCTTTAGTTGAGACCCGACCCATGACACTTTGTATATAAATATAGGAGTTCCATCCATAACCTTCGGATGGTCATTTTTCTCTATACAGAAATATCTTTCGATATTGTTTCTCTCTCATATGATGTACTCATTTTACACTTCCTTTCGCAAATTCGACCTTCCAATGAACTTAACATATGCGTTGCATTTAAAAGGAAAAGATCATTCAATTATCGGACGTTGTATCATTTAATTTGGTAGAATCTTAATACTATTTTTTTATTATTGTCAAAGATCTATGATCAGTGAGTCGAAGAATGCGGATTATTATTCAAGATGACAAGTGCACAGACATGAATAATTGGCGTTCATTACCAGAATCGTTTTTACCCAAGGATGTACTTGAGGCCAGTCTAGATGGTGTCAAGGATAGTGGTAATAATTCAGAATCAAAAGTTTTTCTCCCAATGGTTGAACCAGATGACACACACGACATACAAAATAAATACAAACAACATATAAAATATATATAACAATATAATTATATGCAAATTGTATGTGAATAGTATCTTTTTTACAAAACTGTATACAGCAATATACTTGTAGGTAAGTTGTATGGTTTTACCGGATTGTAAACGTTTTTTGAAAAACTCTTGCTATAATTTTTGAAAACCATGGTCTTCCGGTAAACCGGGTAATTAATCTCCTAATTTTACATCTCTAGGTAGAAGTCCCATTTTTCTTAAAATATTAGTAGCCAATTCTAATTCAAGATTTTTAATCATAAGTCAACCACACAAAAATTAAACTACTAATAAGGATAAAGATAGTCGTAAATGGTTGAAACTGTAAATGTCCATAACTTTGTGCTCATTTATCTGATTTATATGATTTTTCATATAGTTTTTCAAGATCGAGATGGACAAATCGCCAGTTTGGCCAAGCCAATTGCGAGAAAACAATTATTATTTTTTATTAATTTTACATTTTCTTCCTAATTGGTACAAAATTTTAATTTTTCGATATATAAATCTTATGCAAAAAAAATAGATTTGAACATGAAAATGCCTGCCTATTGCTGATGTGAATGTCAATTTTAGGGAGAATTGATTTTATAGTCCTTTACAATTTATTTTTCGTTCTATATCTTTTTTAAAGAGATCTTCATTTTTATACATAAGATTGAAAATAACACACAAGAGATTTGAATGAACATTTTCTTCTACTCAAACTGTAAGTGGTCACAGAACATCATTTCCTCATCAATTTTAGTAATGAAGAAAAATACAAAATAATTTTTTTTTAAAAATAATACGGTCGGCACCGCTAGGCATACCTAAATTGTTTTGGGGTATTATCATTTTTAGCACATGCCAGAAACTATTTACATTCGATAACCAAACAAATGTATAAAATTTATATATAACATACAGAATTTATGTATATATATAAAAATATATATTTTCGGCTATTAATTTAAGAGCGGCTATACAATGTCATTTTTTCAATTCCTTCCTTAGCAAGTAGGGGCTATGCCGGACATTATTTTCTCTTAGAAAGACCAGACCCAAACCGGCCCATTAAGGGGGATCGGGATCAGCAAGGCTACTCAGCGCATTTATTTTTCATCGGCAAGTTGCCATGACCATTCCACAATACATTGATAACAACAACAACAACAACAACAACCCAGTATAGTCTCACTAGTGGGGTCTGGGGAGGGTAGTGTGTATGCAGACCTTACCCCTACCCTGGGGTAGAGAGGCTGTTTCCAATAGACCCTCGGCATCCTTCCCTCCAAGAACTCCCCACCTTGCTCTTGGGGTGACTCGAACTCACAACCTCTTGGTTGGAAGTGGAGGGTGCTTACCATCAGAGCAACCCACCTTGACAGAATACATTGATAAGTTGTTACTAAATACGCTTCTTTAGACGGAAAATATGCCATTTTTATACTCTCTCCGTTCTACTTTTACTTGTCATGTATAGTAAAAATAAATTTTTATTTTTACTTGTCACTTTACGCATATCAAGAGAAGACAAATTTTTTTTTCCTGTTATGCCCACATTATTTATTACTCATTTCAAATCATTTTCTCAAATCCAATAAATATATGCATCAATTAATATAGGTATCATGGTAAATTATACACTTCATTTATTATTTCTTAAGAGACGTGAAATGTCAAAACGTGTCAAGCAAAAGTGAACGGAGGGAGTAATTAGGAATTGGTATAGGTTACGTTAATGTAGGTTTGACGATTAGGAATACGTGAACTTTATTTTATTGGACAATGAGCAGAAAACTTTTAGCAGTTCAAGAGGCATTTCGTAAATCTTTGGGATTGTCAATCGTCTGAATAATTATTTTGGCTTTCTGCCATAATAAATGATACCACAGCTCTCTCTATAAGTAACTTTTGAAGTTTAGGCATTTCTAATATAGGAGAGGAATAAGGAAGAGAGGCAGATCAACACATCAAGGGATCAAATAACGTCCCACCAATGGATGCAAGAAGGGGTATATATGCTCTAATTTATTTATTTATTTATTTATTTTTTAACTTTTGAGCTATTTCTAGTAGATTAAACGTGTGATCATATGAGTGAAATCTCTGCTTTTTGAAAGTATAGTTCTACCTTTGATCTTTACTTTTTTTTTTATGTTTCATGAGATCTTTAACCTGTCACAATGAAAGAAGTATAATTGTTATGAATTTTCACTCATATTTCGTAGTCATTGGTTGCAGATTAGGTTTCTGCATATCATGTAGCTTATCCGGATTCTGGTCTTCTTAATTAAATTAAATGAGAAGTTTAATATTTTTTTCTTTTTTCCATCTAATTTATATATATTCTTTTCTAGTAATTAGACAGTCGTTATAATGCAATTGGCTTAATTATGGTTCAAGTACTTCTTGCTACGATTTGTCAGTCTCTTTGTCCGCTTACACAAGTCGATTTTGATAAATTATTTGAAATAAAATGTACTATTACGTTCTATACATATAATATAGATTTTGGTTGCCATTTGTATTAATCTGACTACATTACAAAGCAAATAGATCGGATGTACCGTTTTAATGAGCATTCAACAAGCACATGTTCTAATTTCACAACATTTCATAATTATCACAAAAATTCTATTATTATTTTGTCGTATTTTTATTCGTGGCTAGTTTCTTTTATTACTTGTTCATGAACTAAACATTTTCTCAAGTGATAGTCAACATGAACTTGCTTATAAATCATTAAAGTACAAAGAATTACTTTTTCTCTAAGGTAACTGTTGGTTATAAAATCTAAAATGAATTCGATACAACTCAATAAACTCTAAGGAATTTTGAATTTGATTCTTTTTTTTGAATCACAGTCAACCAGAAATTCTTATGTTTGCTATTCTTCATCCACCGATGAAAAGAAAAGTATTCCAAATTTTAATTCTCGTACGAAACTGAAAAGTGGATTGGCAACAAGTCGGAACGACTTCATGTTCAAACATAAGCCAGTCACTCGTAGCTTTTTTCAAAATCCAATCTAGTTACGATTTTATTGCCACAACAAAAGAGGACAGTTGATGAAGGAGGACTAGACCTTGTCTTCTGATACATGATGAGAACTTGGCAAGCTAAGCTCTGCACTAATATGAGGCTTTGGTTTTTTTGTTGTTTAAAGATCAAGTTCTCACTTGAGCCGAGATTTTATTTCATTGAAAAACTTAGTACACTAGGGAGGGCAAAGACCATTCCTCTAAATGCATTACAAAGAATACGACCATATGGCCTTGTTAGAAGAAAGAGAAGGGCTCTACATAATTGAGCAAGAAAGAGAAGGGCTCCTCCACATATTGGAGCTTCAAAGAAACTAAGCCAGCCAGCAACAAAATTGCCCTCTCTAAAATTGCTCTAAATTGCCCTTTATCAACTGTATATCATCCCCACATTCGTCTTTCTTTTTCAATATCAATAAATCTATTCTCTGTGTAAACGTGGATTAGGTAAAAATTGCTGAACCACGTATATCTTATCTTGTCTTGTGCAATTTATTGCTTTTCTCTTTTAAATATTTTTTTCGCTTCAATTAGCATGACGCGTTTTCTAACAACCGATATCAGAGCACAGATAGTGTAATTATGATAGAAAAGTACGGTATTGATGTAGTATATTATTCCCAAGAATAGTGCGATATTATTGCTCATTAATACTAGCACTATTCACAATAGTGCAACACTATTTATTAATAGTGAAAGTATTGTTCATCAATAGTGAGTGTTGTCTATCTTACACGGTTGAGATATTTTTCCTTCACAGAGTACGGTTCACAATTGCTATTTATAGGGATTATTCACATAAAAAAATAATTTTTTTTTTGTGAAGAAATGGCATCAGAAAAAGGGAAGGTTAAGATTGACAAGTTCAATGACAAAGATTTTGGATTCTGAAAAATGCAGATAGAGAATTATTTGTACCAAAAGAATTAGACTTACCTCTAATCAGGGTAAAATCAGAGAATATGGCCAAAGCGGATTGTGATCTATTAAATCATAAGCTCTTGGTGATTCGTTTGACACTGACACAAAATGTAGAGTTCGACATCATTAATGAGAAGACTATTGTAGGCTTGATGAAGGCGTTATCAAATATGTACGAGAAGTCATCTGCTTCAAATAAAGTTCATATGATGTGTTGATTGCTCAACTTAAAAATGACAGAAGGTGGATCTGTTACGGATCATATCAATGAGTTTAATGTAATATTAACTCAGTTGAGTTCCGTTAACATAAAATTTGATGACGAAGTCAGGGCACTGATTCTACTATCATCTCTACCGGAAAGTTGGTCTGCAATAGTAACTGCAGTTAGCAGTTCATCAGGAAGTACCAAGCTCAAATTAGATGATATTAGAGACTTGATTCTAATCGAAGATTTTCGCCGGAGAGAATCAAGTGATTCCCCAGGATCTGCTTTTAATACCGAAAGTAGGTGGAGAAGCAACCAAAGAGGAAAAGGCTATGGTCATGGCATATTAAAGTCAAGGAGAAGAGGCAATCCAAGAATCGCAAAGACATTTACTTATTGGAATTGCGATAAAAAAAAGGGTCACTACAGTAATCAGTGTAGAGAGCCAAAGAAGAACGACCAATATAAGGATAATAATTCAGAAAATACAATTGTTGAATAAGTCGGTGATGCACTAATTTGTTGTGCAGACAGTCCAGTCGAATCTTGGATTTTGGACTCAGGTGCATCATTTCACTCTGCCTCATGCTTAGAATTATTATTGCATAATTATATTGCTGAAAAATTCGGAAAGATTTATCTAGCAGATGGTGAACCTTTGGATATTGTCGGAAAAGGTGAAGTTTATATAAAGACTTAACAAGGGACGCTATGAAAATTACAAAATGTCCGACTTGTTCCTGGCCTAAAAAAAAATCTGATATCCATGGGTTAGATTGACAGTGAAGTATACACAACAGTATTCGATAATAGATCGTGAAAGATTACCAAAGAAAATTTAGTTGTAGCACGAGGCTCCAAGAAAGGAACATTGTATGCAACCGCAATACAGAGAGATACTATAGCAGCAGTGACCATAGTCGTGACACAACATTATGGCACTGGAGGCTCGGACATACGAGTGAGAAGGGAATGAAACTGTTGGCATCCAAAGAAAAGTTACCAAACCTCAATCATGTTGAATTAGGTTTGTGCGAAAATTATTTTTACGGAAAACAAATTAGCGTTAATTTCTCAAAAGCGAGAAGGACACCAAAGAAAGAGAAGTTGGAACTAGTGCATACAGATGTGTGGGGATCAGCTCCTGTAACTTACCTGGGAGGCTCACGATATTATGTCATTTTCATTGATGATTCCACGAGAAGGGTATGGGTTTAGTTTTTAAAAAATAAATCTGTTGTGTTTGTTACCTTTTAAAGATGTAAAGTTGAAGTTGAAAATCAGACAAGCCTAAAGCTAAAATGCCTGAAGTCTGACAATGGAGGAGAGTATTATAGTCAAGAGTTTAAAGCATTCTGCTTTGAGAACACCGGAACAAAATGGTGTTGCTGCAAGGATGAACATAACCTTAAATGAACAAGCCAGGAGTATGAGAATACATTCTGGGTTGCGAAGTATTTTTAGGCTGAGGCTATTCACATGGAAGCTTACCTCATAATAGGGGGACTCTCTGTACCGCTGAATTTTGAAATTCCGGAGGATATATGGACGATAAATGGGAATGTTGACTACTTATTAGCATCTTTTAGCTTTCATTTTAGTTCCAAAACGCTTAATTGTATTTCCGAAAACTGATAAAATGTACTTAATTACAGGAATATTAAAAGATGAGCTCCCGAGATAAAATCCAACTCAAGAAGGAGTAATCTGAACTCAAGGACAAAAACAGGCACAAAAGCTCAAAATGCAGACCGTAGAAGATCATCTGCGGCTGCAGGCCGTGAAGCAATTCCATTGAGAATGTTGCAAGATGCGGACCACACACGAATTATGAGGCCGCAGAAGCTGAGTCAGAGCAACAGTTCAGAGAACCTGCACCTCCAGTCCAACACAAGCGCGGACCGCATAATAATGAAGTGCGGCCGCAGAAGAAGAGCTACTCGGCCGCACAATTACATGTGCGGATCGCAGAAGAACAAAGTGCGGCCACATACATTATTGTGCGGACCGCAAAAAGAGGACAGTGCGGCCGCACTTCATTATTATGCGGCCGCAGATTTCCAACCATTTCAAGCTGAAGCAAAGTGCGGACCGCACATGGAATTGTGTTGCCGCAGAACCTCCGAAAGGGCATTTTTGTCAGAAAATTCCAGTTTTGTATAAATAGAAGAGTTTTACTTTTTTAGGTTAATTTTTGACATCATCTGCTACAGTAAACAGTTTCTTTTACTCTTTTTAGTAGTTTTTGCTATTTTGAGATTTTTGAATATTGATTTCATCATTTTAATTATCAATATGGGTCTAATTATCATTTCTTCTCCTATTTCTTCTAGTTTAAGCATGAGTAGCTAAATTTTCACTAGGGTTGTGACTCAACCCTAATGTGTAAAATTAATATGTGTTTGATTTATTGCTTGTTTATGGTTGGGTATTTATTATCCAGCCTTGTTCTTTTTTTTTTATTTAAAGAATTAATGGTTGCAAACATTAATTCATGCCTATTTGACTTAGTCTCTACTTGACAAAGAGAGACATAGTCTAGGAAAACTTAGCTAGCAAGAAATTAGGTTAATCGAGAGATTGATAAGCCCAATTAAAGGGTTGAACCTAGAGATAGTAAAACCCGACTTGAGCTTCTTATCAACTATTTTGTTCAATATCCATTTGGACTTGAGAATGCCAAATTGGGCAAAATTATTTTATGATCGAGAGGTATTGAGTGGGTACTTGAGTGTTGATAACTATAATACACCCCGACTAATAAAATAAGTTTTAAAATTTACAACTCATTAGGCAAACACCTAGGTAAAGGTCATAGCCCTAGGCCTTTTATATCATTTGAAAAATAACAAAAATAATTTCCTAGTTTCATTCTTTGAATCGCTATCGTAGTTTAGTTTAGATTTTTATATAAAACCAAATATTGCGGAAGTACAAATTTAGATATACAAACTCACGTGCTAAGATATATACTACTAACACCCATTCATATAGCTCCATGCGGAATTAGACTCCGACTCTTGTTGGGTATTACTATTGCATCGACTGTTTTCATAACCTCAAAGAAAGGAGTGAAATGGGACGAGATCAAATTTTGGCGCCGTTGCCGGGGAGCTAAAAAATGGTGTTAGCTATATAGTTAGGTGTGTGTTTGGGATATCTTCTTTTCCTTCCTTGTTACTAACGTGTGAGTGTTATAGGTGCAATCATGGCAAACAACGATCTCGGAAACATAGATGTGGGGGATGTGGATGTTGAGGATGATCAAATGGATGAGGTCCCTCTTGAACCTCAGGCCAATAGACGAGGTCGACCGCCTCAAGACAATGTACACGCTCCACCCCCACCTCCACCACGAGCGGCTCCACACTGGGTATTGCCAAATGAAGGGTATGCAAGTGCTATAGTCCCTCCCTCCCTGTATTAGGGCGGGCAACTTCCAAATAACCAACGTGATGCTCACTTTGCTCGAGCAACGAGGATTCTTCACCGGTGCACCGGGTCAAAATACATATAAACATTTGAAGGGGCTCGTAGATACGTGTTGGGGGAGCACACAAACAAATGTCTCCGAGGATGCTTTGAGGCTAAGGATTTTCCCTTCTCTCTATGGGAAAAATCTTTAGATTGGTTGGAACATTTGCCAAATCATTCCATTCATAATTAGGATGAACTAGCGGAGAAATTTATTTCAAAGTACTTCTCTCCCGGGCACATGGCTATTCTTCGGGATGAACTTCTAGCATTCAAGCAAGAGCCTAATGAACCACTGCACAAGATATGGGAAAGGTATTTAACAATGGTAAAAGAGTGCCCCAACAATGATATGTCGGAGAACATGATTCAACAAACTTTTTATCGGGTGATCAATACCACCAACCAACGTGTAGTGAACCAAGTTGCCGGTGAGAATTTCATGACTACGCCCTATGCGAAGGCATGTGATATTTTGGATGAGATAGTAGATGCTTCATCGGCGTGGCAATCTAGAGCCAATGTTCCACAAGGTGATCCAAATGTGATTCTTTTTTATAAAGAGTTACATGACCATGGGCAAGCCATGGCCGAGTTGACAATCACCATGAACCAATTGGCAAAGGCTCAACTTTAATAAGTACAAAACCCAAGGCAAGTCAATGATATGGAGGGAGTCAATATGATGGTAAACAAGAGAAGAACAAAAAGTCCACAAGTGCAAAAAAGAGTGGACAATCTTGTGCAAGATGATAGTGCATTTGATCAAGGTGATTCTTACAATGATCAAGAGGAAGAGGTCCAATATGTGAACAATTTTCAAGGGCAAAGAAATAACTTTCAAGGCCCTAGTCAACAATAATGTAGACCTTCACATAATCAAGGCAATTGGAATTCTAACAACCAAGGTAATTGGAATAGTGGAAACAATCAAGGAAATTGGAGTGGAAGCAATAACCAAGGGAATTGGCAAAACAACAACAATCAAGGCAATTGGGTAGGAAACAACCAAGGCGGGTGGAACAACAACCATGGAAATCGGGGGTCAGATTTTCAAAGTCCCCCGATGAATCAACAATCGAGCAACCCACCTCCTTATCCTTCTCATGGTCCTAGTTGCTCTAGTAATGAAATGAGTCATATTGAGAACATATTCAAGCAAATGATGGAGAAGAATGCCGATTTCGATGCCCACCTTGCTTCATACAACACGTCAATCCGAAACTTAGAAGTGCAAACGGGTCAAATCTCTCAAGCTTTAAATTCTCGTCCTAAGGGGATACTACCAAGTGATACGGTGGTGAACCCGAAGGGTGGGAACAATACGGGGCATGCCATGGCCGTTACTACAAGAAGTAGAAGAGGTGGAAATGCACCTACCTCAAGTCAAAGGAAACTTGTGGATGATGAGTAACTGGTAGAAGAAGAGGAGGTCTCAAACAATGTTGTGCATGCAAATGAGGAAGTGCAGATTGATATTTATGATACGGTAGAAGAGACTCAAGAGGATGTGAACCCATCTAGGGATCATGTGATTGACATACCAGAACCGGTTGTGCAAACATCTAAGGCAACATTACCTAAGCCACCTCCTCCCTATCCTCAAATGCTTGCCAAGAAAATGACGAGAATCAATTCATAAAGTTCATTGATATGATGAAGAGTCTCTCAATAAATGTGCCATTAGTTGTAGCCTTGGAGAAAATACCCGGATATGCAAAATTTATGAAGGACTTGGTGACAAAGAAGCGGTTGATAAATTTTGAAACTATCAAAGTCACTCACCAAGTGAGTGCAATTGTGCATTCGATGGCTCATAAGTTGGAAGATCCCGGTGCTTTCACAATCCCTTGTACCATTGGAAGTGCCGAGTTTGCAAAAGCTTTTTGTGATCTTAGGGAAAGTATCAATTTTATGCCCTATTCGGTTTTCAAGACATTGGGAATTGGGCAACCAAGACCCACATCTATGAGATTACAAATGGTCGATCGTACAATGAAGAGACCGTTGGGGGTGATTGAGGATGTATTGGTTCGAGTTGACAAGTTCATTCTCCCGGCAGATTTTGTTATTCTTGATTATGAAGTGGACTATGAGGTCTCAATTATTCTTGGTAGACCTTTCCTTGCTATGAGGAAGGCTCTTGTTGATGTTAAAGCTGGTGACCTCACTTTTCGGGTGGGTGATGAAAATATAGTATTCCACGTGTGCAAATTTATGAGGCAACCGAATAGCAATGAAGTGTGTTCGTTCGTGGACTTAGTGACTAATGTGATTATTAATGATACAAGTACCACGATTAATGTAGGTGACATATTGGAGGCTGTCTTGCTAAATTTTGATGATGACGAGATGGATGGCTTCATGGAATGTGTTAATTCTTTGCAAGGAATAGGGTCGTACATCTATGCACCCCGGAAGCTTTCCTTGGATCTTAAGAATAGGAAAACTCCTCCTAAAAAGCCTTCAATTGAAGAGTCTCCTATCTTGGAGTTGAAGACATTGCCTCCACATCTCAGGTATGAATTCCTTGGCCCTTGTTCTACATTACCAGTTATTCTTTTCTCTTGTTTGACTAACGTGCAAGTTGACTCTATATTGGCGGTGCTACACAATAGGAAGAAAGCTATTGGGTGTAATTTGGCGGATATTCGAGGAATAAGCCCGCATTTTGCATGCACAAGATTAACTTGGAGGAAGATGCCAAACCCTCAATTGAACATCAAAGGAGACTCAATGAAGCCATGCAAGACGTGATAAAAAAGGAGATCATAAAATGGTTAGATGCCTGGGTCGTCTACCCCATTTTCGACAATTCATGGACTTCTCCAATGCAATGTGTCCCGAAGAAGGGGGGCATAACTGTGGTCACCAATGATAAGAACGAGTTAATTCCTACAAGAACGGTGACCAGGTGGAGAGTGTGTATGGACTATCGGAAGTTAAACAAAGTTACAAGGAAAGACCATTTTCCGATCCCCTTTCTAGACCAAATGCTTGATGGGTTGGCCGGCCGTGCTTACTATTGCTTTCTAGATGGATATTCGGGCTACAACCAAATCTTTATTGCCCCGGAAGATTAAGAGAAAATAACTTTCACTTGCACTTTCGCTTTCAAGCGGATGCTATTTGGCTTGTGCAATGCACCGACCACTTTTCAACGGTGTATGATGGCGATCTTTAAGGATATGGTAGAGGACTACCTTGAAGTCTTCATGGATGCCTTTTCGATAGTCGGGGATTCCTTTGACGATTGCTTGGCAAATTTGGATAAAGTATTAGCAAGGTATGAAGAAACGAACTTGGTGTTGAATTTGGAGAAATGACATTTCATGGTCGAGGAGGGCATTGAGGTCGACAAGGTGAAAATATAAGTGATTTCTAAACTTCCACCTCCAACATCCGTGAAAGGAGTGAGAAGTTTCTTGGGCCACGCGGGGTTCTACCGGCGCTTCATAAAATATATTTCCAAAGTGATGAACCCCTTGTGCACGTTTTTGGAGAATGATGCTAAATTTCACTTCAATGATGATTGCATGAGAGCCTTTGAATTGCTCAAGTTCAAGTTGACAACAATTACTATCATCACCATTCCTAATTGGAGTATTCCTTTTGAGCTCATGTGCGATGCTAGTGATGTAGCGGTTGGAGCAATTTTGGGGCAATGTATCAACAAAAGTTTTCATCCGGTCTACTATGCTAGTAATTACCGAAAAAGAGCTCATTGCCATTATGTTTGCTATTGAGATCTGCCCATACTTGATGGGTGCAAAGATTATTGTTCACACAGATCATGCGGCACTTTGCTATCTTATGAGCAAGAAAGATTCAAAAGCTAGATTTATGAGATGGGTGCTATTGTTGCAAGAGTTTGATATTGACATCCAAGATCGAAAAGGGAGTGAAAATCAAGTGGCAGTCTATTTGTCTCGTTTGGAGGAGGAGGGGAGGCCGCATGATGGCCTTGAAATCAATGACTCCTTCCCCGATAAACAAGTCTTTGCTATTTCAATGAAGTAGGTGCCATGGTTTGCCGATCTAGCAAACTTCCTTGTGTGTGGAATCATCCTAGATGAGTTCTCTTCAAATCAAAGGAAGAAGCTCAAACGGGATTGTCAAGATTATTATTGGGACAAGCCTTACCTCTTCCGGATTTGCACGGATGGGGTAATTAGAAAATATGTACCGGATGAAGAGCAAAATATTATTCTTGAAGCTTGTCACTCTTCGCCTTATGGTGGTCACCATTGCGGAGCAAGAACGGCGGCTAAAGTGCTAAGTTGCGGTTTCTATTGGCCCACTCTCTATAAAGATGCAAGTGATATAGTGAAAAGATGTGATGAATGCCAACGGGCCGGTGGAATCTTGAAGAAGAATGAAATGCCTCTCACTACCATTTTGGAGATTGATATCTTTGATGTGTGGGGTATTGACTTCATGGGTGCCTTTGTGAGTTCTTGTGGAAACACCTACATCTTGGTCGCGGTTGATTGTGTGTCTAAATAGGTTGAGGTCGTTTCTCTACCCAATAATTAAGCGAGAAGTGTGGTAACATTTTTAAAGAAGAATATTTTCACAAGATTTGGTACTCCGCGAGCTATCATAAGCGATGAGGGGTCGCATTTTTGCAACAAGACTTTTGACACCTTTCTTATGGTGTCACTCATAAAGTTACGACTCCCTATAATCCTCAAGCTAGCGGTCAAGTGGAAGTCTCCAACCGGGAGATAAAGAGTATCTTGTCCAAAACAGTGAATGCTAACCAGACGAATTGGTCAAAGAAGCTTGATGATGCACTATGGGCTAATCATACTGCTTTCAACACTCCTATCGGGATGTCTCCATATCGGTTGGTGTTTGTCAAATCTTGTCATCTTCCGGTGGAACTCGAGCACAAAGCCATGTGGGCTTTAAAGAAGTTAAATCTTGATTGGGATGCATCTGCTAACTTGTGGGTTGCACAATTGAATGAATTAGATGAGTTCCGGTACCATGCATATGCAAGTTCGTCCTTGTACAAAGAGAAAATGAAGTACCTTCATGACAAATACATCCGAAACAAGGAGTTCAAGGTGGGCGATCTTATTTTGTTGTTCAGCACATGATTGAAGATGTTTCCCGGAAAGCTGAAATCTAAATGGATTGGTCCCTTTGAAATTGTGGGTATGACACCTTTTGGTGCATTGGACTTGAAGAATAAAAAATGATGAGATATTCCGAGTCAATGGTCACCGGGTGAAGAATTATTTAGGACAAGATGATGATAGCCACGCGGTGGGACTTATTCATTTGAAGTGATGGTAATCTGCATCATGCTGCGACGTTAAATCAGGCCCTTCTTGGGAGACAACCCATATTTTCTTTTTCGTTTATTTTTTTGTAGTTAGGTGTTATTTTGTGCTAACTGAATTTGAAGTGTGTTGTAGGAATGCATGTGCTTTACAGGAACTGTGCTTAGAAGAATTGGCTAAGTGTGGAGAAAGTGCGGACTGCACAATTTTGAATGCTACAGGAGAAGGCAACTGCGGCCGCACAATTCTTGTGCGGACCGCACATATTGAGATGGGAAATTGCAAACTCTCTGAAGTTTGGTCTATTAGAGAATTGGCCATTTTGCGTCTGCACATCGAATTATGCGGTCCGCAGCAAAAATCTACGGTCGCACCACAAATTGTGCGGACCGTAGATCAACAAGGAAATTGAGCCTTCAGGTAACAGAGTGTGGACCGCAGAAGGAATTCTGCGGCCGCACTTCTCCTTTAATGCCCCAAGTCTGCAATTGAGTATAAATAGTAACCTCGGGCTACTGTACAAGTTTTTCACTCTCTGAGCACACTAAATTCTAAAACTTGGAAATCATCTATTCAATCATCTGCCACACTCCATACACATCTGTGACCACTTAGTTGTATTCCTTCATATCTGGTATGTTTAGTTTCTCATACAAATTTTCACTTTTTAGTTAAATTTATAATTTGTTAGATAGTTTTAGGCCATTTGTCACTAGAGGTCAATTTTATGTCTATGTGAGGGTTTAAATTATGTTGGGTCAACTCCTAATTTCTATTGGGAGAATTTGTATCTTGATTATCATGTTTTATTGCTATTACCATGTCGAATTTGTGCAAATATTAAAACCCTTAGAAAGTTTGCCCGTTTTAATTTTGAAATCCGCAGAAGTGGAGATTGGGGCAGTTGGTGAAGCATGATTCTGTGGACCGCACTTGAAATTGTGCAGACCGCAAAAATTCCACCGCGGCCGTAGAAATGTGTGTGCGGCCGCAGATCAGACCAATCTCTATCTTCAGAGAGTTGTTATTTTGAGGTATCCAATGTGTGGCCGCAATAAAAATTGTGCGGATGGCACTTTAGATGTGCGGTCGCACTCAAAATTATGCGGACCGCAGTTTCATCACGGTGGTCGATTTCCAAATTGTGCAGTCCGCACAACCCAGTCTGCGGCCACACTTGCAATTGTGCAGACTGCATTTCCCCATCCTGCACTCATGTTCTGCAATGTGATATATTGTGTGTGGTCAACTGAATTACAACAGACTTATGTTGTTGCTTGTTACAAAAATTGTTAGATCTCGAGGTCGTGGTGAAACTTCAAAGGGGAGGGGTGAGTTTTCCAGAGGCAGAGTCAAAATAAATTTACCCCTCGCCCTCCAAAGGATAATCAACAAGAAATCTACAATAGGCCGAGGACGATAGCCTGAGCCCTCCGAATCTAGTTCATATGCCCCATCTTGGGAAGCATCGGAGGGCGACTCAGTGCAAGAGCAGCCTGCCGTTCAATCATAGCCACAGCAGCCACGGGGAAGGTTCCAACTTAGAGACGAACCTTCCTCCTCGCATAGCACTTTCGAGGGTTCGGAGGGTGCAAGTCAGGCTTCAGAGCTCTCTTCTACACCTGTCCCTAAAGCACCAGCAACTGCTATGGATTATATTCCGGACGATGGTAGAGGAGGTGATACTAAAGTTGTCAGCCTTGAGAGGTCGAAGAAGAAAGAGGCCTGGGAGGACCGGTTTGTGAGTCTGGCTGCCTTTACTAGTTTCTGTGAGTGGTGGCCGGTGAGATCTCTCACTATTGAGCGACAATTCTAACTTAGAGATATTGACAAGTATAATCTAGAAGTGTTGATGCAGTTTCGAGAGAGAAGAGGGTGAATGTGGTTCACCCAGTCAGTTGTGGATGCAAAGGAATACTTGGTCCGGGAGTTCTATGACAATGTGGCACATATCAAGAAAGGGACCAAAGTTACAAAAGTGAGAAATTTGAAGGTGCGGTTCGACCAGATCACACTAAACTCCTACTTGGGGTTTGAGGATATGGAGCCAATGCAGTACTTGGAGAAGTTGGCGATGGGTGATGCAGCTCGCCCTTGGCTAGATGAGCTTCTTGCAGCCCCAGGGCCACTACCACCATGGATCACTGTAAGGGTTCTTATTTAGCGGAACACCCTAAATTTCGAGGCAAAGGGATGGCAGACCTTTGTATGTAGCAGACTAGACCGGTGCCAGAACGAGACAAACTTACCTATTCCACTGGTAGTTCTAGTCACCTCTATTATGGCTGGTACCCGATCAATGTGGGTGCCGTGATGTCGGCCAACATGTCAGTGGTCGCCAGGCAGGCTGATACTTCCTACCCATATCCCAACACCATCACGGAGTACCTTACGGATGCACAGGTAGAGCCCAAAGACTATGACACGAAGGTTCGGACAAAGAAGCCCTTCTCTTGGTATTCTCTGATGGATGCACACAACCCCAAGAGAAAGGTTTAGCTGACTACCACCGTAGGCCAGTATGATGAGCCATCAGTGGTGGGTACAAAGACAACTGATATGACATCCACTTCAGCAGAGCCTTCTACCAGTATAGCTGCCATGCCTTCACCTTCAGCCTCAGTACCTCTCACCTCGACTTTGAAGCCAGTACCGATGCCATCTGCTCCACTCTTTGCGCAGCGAGTCTCCCAAAAAATGGCGAGCTTCAACAACTGGATGCAGACAACTACTGCAAAGCTGACTGACATATCCAATCAGGTTGCAACACAGTCATCATCTACGGCACCCCAGATTCCTCCCACATTCGAAGAGACTTTGAAGAAGCTCCTGGAGTACCAAACCATAATAATGAATACCTTGGTACAACATGGATTAGCGATTGAGGAGCTGGGCAAGAAAGTAAAGAAAATGAGAAAGTCCCAAGCGTCCAATAAATCAATTGAAAGGCTGCAGAAAGAGGTGACTAAGATTGCAGCAGTTGGAGATCTTCCATTTAACATGCTGATAGATCCAGCAATGTCAGCACCAGCAACACCAGCACCATCAGTTTCAGTGGCACCAGCTGGCCAGTTCGAGGAGCCAGACCATGCTGTTGACACTGCTGAGGCAGTCCGCTAGATTTTCACTAACCCAGCTACTCCCGGACTTGAGGATGATGAGATCCAATTGGAGGCTGAGGTCGGTGCCACTACTGGGGACACAGAGATGGTCACTCAGCCATAGGGACTTTTCTTCATTCTCACCCTTCTTATACTCTTATTTTGTTAAGCATTAGGGATAATGCTTATCTTTATTTGGGGGTGGAGTTTCTTTGGGATTTTGATGATTCTAATGATGTATTTTGATAACTATGAGACAAATTGGCATGTAATTAACTTAGTACTATTTTCTCCTTACTTCTCGTTATGTATATATTCTCACTTATCCCTCTTTATGTATATTCGTTTAGCTTTCAATAGCTTTTTGCTTTATTAGCTTCTTTATCTTTATGTTTGTCTTCTTTTTGACTTGGTAGCATCTTTTTGATTTGCTTTTTGAAGTAGTTGCTTCTTTTTGCTTTAATAGCTTCTTTTTATGTTTTAGTGGATAATAAGTCTTTGGTTTTCCTAATGCCACGGTTTGTTTCAAAGGTGGTCTTTTGTGTGAACCGGATGACTCTTCCCAATGATGGATGGCGTGACAACCTTCTTAAGAGATTGAGTCCGTTGTTGGCAGTTAGGTAATAATAGTAGTAATAATGAATAAAAAAACCTAATTGAGTCATGCTTGAAGAGTCAAACATGCTTCACTTGGTACCAACACACTTAACTATGTGCTTATGGCTAAAATCAAGGTTTTTGGAAAGCAATTGCTCTAGTTAGTGACCTTTTGACTCTTGTGTTGACTTAGGCAATCATCAAGTGGTTTAGTTGAACCATAGTGATTCTCAATCTTGAATATGGCCGTTGTGGGACCTCGACTCTATCCTCTTTAATAATCCAGCTGCATGAGAGGTGAGATGTTGTTGTTGCTAGTTCAAGTACCCGTGCGAATGGTCTAGAACATGTCCTGAATATGTTTTTAGGTGAAATTTTATATTTTACTTGGCTTGAGAAGTGATTGTAGGATCTCCTTGACCCGCTTGAAATTTTCCATTGCACACCAATGTTGTTATCCCTAGTCAACTCATTTAAGCCTAAAACCTTTCTCATTTGACAATCATGTTACAAGCCTTTATCCGTTTTGTCGTGACCCTCTCTTGGCACCCGAGCTTTCCTTAACACTCTTATGAAATAATTGTCTAAAAACATAAATTTAGGGGAGAGACGAGGAGTTTATCAAGGCACAAAAGAGAAAAGAAATGAGGAAAATGAAAGACAAGAAAAAGAAAGAACAAAAAGAAAAAACATGCAAAAAGAAAGTGAATAAGTTGAAAAGTTGAAGGGATTCAAAGAAAAGTAATAATACGAAGCATGGAAAAAGCAAAGAAGGAGAAAATGAGTATCATGACCAAGAAAGAGTGATGTTAAGTCTCTCTAGTTCCCCTAAGGAAAAAGAAAATGCCTAAAAGAGTTGGCAAAAGCATAAGCCGATAAAAGAAAGTGGAGTGCTTAAGGAAAGGTGAACCCGTTCTATCATAGCTTATCCATCCTTAGTCCAAAAGCCTTCATTGCATCCCGAAAAAGCCCTATGTAATTGCAAGCCGAGTAAGCTTACATTAGTGGTGATTTACATGAGGGACAAGCCTATGGTACTTAAAGCCGCACTTGCGACATTCTTTTAAGAGAGATAAATGAACCTTTCACAAATCTTAGAATTGAGTGCTATATTCTTAAGTGAGATAGGCAAACGGAGTGTAGAGGAGGAGGAGTTTGGGATCCACAATGA
Source organism: Nicotiana otophora (assembly GCA_000715115.1). Lineage (NCBI taxonomy): Eukaryota > Viridiplantae > Streptophyta > Magnoliopsida > Solanales > Solanaceae > Nicotiana > Nicotiana otophora. The sequence continues at coordinate 33,476 of AWOL01S0045433.1, forward strand.
CCTACATGAAAGAGCGAGCTTTCTTGACGAATAAAGTCAACTCTTGATGCTCAAGTGTCACATTAGAACCATTCGTGCTTAAAAGTTTAACTTATTGCCTTGTTGATAATTCATAAGTGTCATAGGTAATTGTTGGTCCCAATTGATGTGTGATTGATTCACCTTTGATTAGCTGGAATGGCTCTTAACTTGTGGAGGAGGTAACTACTTTATTTGCTTGAGGACAAGCAAAAGCTTAAGTTTGGGGGAGTTGATAAGTGGGGATTTTGACTACTTATTAACGCCTTTTAGCTTTCGTTTTAGTCCAAACTCGCTTAATTGTATTCCCGAAAACTGATAAAATGTACTTAATTGCAGGAATATTGGAAGATGAGCCCCCGAGATGAAATCCAACTCAAAAAGGAGTAAGCTGAACTCAAGGACAAAAACATGCACAAAAGCTCAAAGTGCGGACCGCAAAATATCATCTGCGGCCGCAGGTCGTGAAGCAATTCCATTAGAGAATGTTGCAAGATGTGGACTACACACGAATTGTGAGGCCGTAGAAGCTGGGCCAAAGCAAAAGTTCAGAGAACCTGCACCTCCAGTCCAACACAAGTGCAGACCGTACAATTATTGTGCGGCCGCAAAATTTCATGTGCGGACCGCAGAATAACAAAGTGCGTCTGCAGGCATTATTGTGCGGACCGCAGAAAGAGGGCAGTGCGGCCGCACTCCATTATTATGCGGCCGCATATTTCCTACCTTTTCAAGATGAAGCAAAGTGCGGACCGCACATGAAATTGTGCGGCCGCAGAACCTCCGAAAGGGCATTTTTGTCCGAAAATTCTAGCTTTGTATAAATAGAATAGTTTCACTTTTTTACGTTAACTTTTGACATCAGCTGCTACAGTAGATGGTTTCGTTTACTCTTTTTAGTAGTTTTTGCTATTTTGAGCTTTTTGAATATTGCTTTCATCATTTTAATTATCAATATGGGTCTAATTATCATTTCTTCTTCTATTTCTTCTAGTTTAAGCATGAGTAGCTAAATTTTCACTAGGGTTGTGACACAACCCTAGTGTGTAAACTTAATGGGTGTTTGATTTATTGTTTGTTTATGGTTGAGTGTTTATTGTTGAGTGTTTATTATCTAGCCTTATTCTTATTTTTATTTGAAGAATTAATGGTTGCAAATATTAATTCATACCTATTTGACTTAGTCTCTACTTGACAAAGAGAGACATATTCTAGGAAAACTTGACTAGCAAGAAATTGGGTCAATCGAGAGATTGATAAAACCAATTAAAGGGTTAAACCTAGAGATAGTAAAACCCGACTTGAGCTTCTTATCAACTATTTTGTTCAATACCCATTTGGACTTGAGAAAGCCAAATTGGGCAAAATCACTCTCTGACCGAGAGGTATTGAGTGGGTACTTGAGTGTTGATAGCTATAATACACCCTGATCAATAAAACAAGCTTTAAAGTTTACAACCCATTAGGAAAACACCTGGGTGAAGGTCATAGCCCTAGGCCTTTTATATTACTTGGAAAACAACAAAAATAATTTCCTAGTTTCATTCTTTGAATCGCAATCATAGTTTAGTTTAGATTTTTAAACAAAACCAAATATTGCGGAAGTGCAAATTTAGATATACAAACTCACGCACTAAGATATATATTACTAAAACCCATTCATATAGCTCCCTACGGAATTCGACCCCGACTCTTGTTGGGTATTACTATTGCATCGACCGTTTTCATAACCTCAAAGAGAGGAGTGAAATTGGACAAGATGAATGGACAATAAAGGATATATCTCTCTCACATATGAAAATTTTTGGTTGTATTGCTTATGTACATGTAAACTCCAATGATAGAGATAAGCTTGATCCTAAAGCCAAAAAGTATTTCTTTATTGGCTATGGTGATGATAATTTTGGTTATCGATTTTGGGATGATCAGAATAGAAAGATCATAAGACACAAGAAAGTCACATTTAATAAAAATGTGATGTACAAAGACAAGCTTAGATTAGAATCAACCAGCACCAGCAGACAGACATCCGAAATAGTTAAGTTGGAAGAAATCTCAGAAAATGAAATGGCAAAAGGGATTACAACTGATTCCGATATTGAAGATGCAGAACTAGAAATTGAATCTGGATCAGAACCAGAACCAGAGATAGAATCAGATGAAGAACCAGATCTAGAGCCAGGACTTGAATCAAATTCGAGATCAGTTACTCCTGAACCTATATTAGGGAGATCTAAAAGAGTAGCAAATGCTTCAGATAAGTTAACTCTCTCTCTCTCTCTCTCTCCACAATTTACTTCTGACTGATGCTGGAGAACCAGATCATTTTGTTGAAGCGATACAAGTGATAAAACTCTAATAAGTGGAAGCTAGCTATGAAAGAAGAGATGAATTCTTTCAAAAGAATAAAACATAGATACTGCAAGGACCCGGTCGGTCGTTTTGAGTATTATAACCCTGTTCTCCCATTTACTGCTCAATTTATGATTTACGGTTGTTATTTGAGTTGCCGGGATAATTGGTTCGGGTCCAGTGAGGTTTTGAAGTGATTTGGAACACTTAGTTCCAAGGTTTAGAACTTAAGTTGAAAAGGTTGACCGGATGTTGACTTATGTGTAACGACCCCGAAGAAATGTTTGCTAAGAAAATTGAGGTTTTGTGGTGCCGAGATAGATCAATTAGTACAAAGGTCCGCGTCTCGGACTTTTCGGGTTGAACAATGAGTTGGCGAGTAAAAAATAATTTCGAGCAGGAAAATACCTTTTTGCGGCCCACTATGTGGCCACATAATCACTCTACGGACCGCATAATGGCCGCAGAGTGAAGCAGAAATGAGCCAAGTTTGAGGACCATTATGCAGTCAATTATGCGACCGCATAATCATTTTGCAGACCACAAAATCTATCGCAGAATAAATTTGGGATTTTCGGAGGGAAGTTATGCGGTGCATTATGCGACCGCAGAACAAGTCTGCGGTGCATTTTGCGATCGCATTACGGGTCTGCGAGCTGCATAACTACCGCAGACCCAGGCAGGCGACCCCCAATTTCGGGCACCAATATTTGCGGCCGATATGCAGACCGCATATGAATTCTGCGATCGCATATGCGACCGCATATCAATTCTGTGATCGCATATGCGACCGCAGAGTGTGTTTCTGAGCTTCATTTTTCTGGTTTTATAAACCCGACCATATTCTTATAAAATAATATTGGGAGCTATTTTGAAGGGTTTCATCTGATATTTTAGAGAGTGATGAGAGCATCTTACAGAGAGAAAGTGAAGACTTAGTCAATTGTTCATCAATTCTTGTTCAAGACTTGAGGATTTCACAAGGATTTTGCTTGGGCTTCAAAGAGGTAAGAATTTCTTCCCCCAATTCTTTAATTTCGATTTTTGGGGTAAAACATGGGAGGTTAAGAGTATGATTCTTTGGTGTAAGAGTATCAATTATACATACACATACCAATAAGGTTGTGGAAAGATTGTTGAGTTCAAATGGTAAAGATTGGGTTGATAACGATAGAAATCTTCATAGATTTTAATTGAAGATTTGAGGGTCGAGTTGATGTCGGAATTTGGTGAAATTTATATGGTTGGACTTGTGGTTGGATGGGGTTCATATTTTATAAATTTTTTCGTGTTCCGAGATGTGGGCTCCACGGGCAATTTTTGAGTACAATTTCGGACTTTGTTGAAAAATTTATATTTTCAGATGGAATTAATTTCCTATAATTCGCATTGACTGAATCAAATTAATTATGGCTAGATACGAGACTTTCGGAGACCAATTCGCGAGGCAAGGGCATAGTGGAGTAAGAAATTACGCGGTTTGAGGTAAGTAACACTTCTAAACTTGGTTTTGAGGGTATGAATCCGTGAATTACATGTTGTATGAATTGTTTGGAGATGACCCACATGCTAGGTGACGGGCGTGTGAGCGTGCATCATAGGAATTGTGACCAAATTAA
>AWOL01S0045437.1:4999-15457 GCA_000715115.1 Nicotiana otophora
GCCATCATACACCGTTGAAAAGTCGCCGGTGCATTACATAACCCAAATGGCATCCTCGAGAATGCAAAGGTACCATATGGACAAGTGAAAGTGGTCTTTTGTTGGTCCTCAGGAGCAATAAAAATCTGATTGTAGCCGGAGTATCCATCCAGGAAGCAATAAAAAGCACGTCCGGCCAATCTATCCAACATTTGATCAAGAAATGGAAGTGGAAAATGATCTTTACGAGTGACTTTGTTGAGCTTCCTATAGTCCATGCACACTCTCCACCCGGTGATAGTTCTTATGGGGATCAATTCATTCTTGTCATTTGTTATCACAGTCATGCCCCATTTCTTTGGGACACATTGCACCGGAGAAGTCCATGAGCTATCGGAAATAGGGTAAACAACCCCGACATTCAACCACTTTATGATCTCCTTCTTGACCACTTCTTGCATTGCTTCATTTAGTCTCCTTTGATGTTCAACGGAGGGTTTGGCACCCTCCTCCAATATAATCTTGTGCATGCAAAAGGCGGGGCTTATGCCCTGGATATCCACCAAGGTCCATCCGATTGCTTTTTTCCTCCTTTTTAGCACCTCCAATATGGACTCTACCTGCATGTTAGTCAAACAAGAATAAAGGATAACCGGTAAAGTAGAAGAAGGGCCAAAGAATTCATGCCTGAGATGCGGAGGCAAAGGCTTTAACTACAAATTCGGAGGCTCCTCAATTAAGGGCTTTGTTGGCAGAGTCTTCTGGTTTTAAAGCTCCAAAGATAGCTTGCGGGGCACATAAGTNAAAATACCGAAGCGCCGCGTGGTCGGTGTGAACAATCACCTTTGTAACCATCAAGTACGGGCGAAACTTCTCAATAGAAAAGACAATATCAAGGAGCTCTTTTTCGGTCACTGTGTAGTTGACTTGGGCATCATTCATGGTCTTGCTTGCATAATAGACCAGATGGAAGATTTTGTTGATACGTTTCCCCAACACCGCTCCAACCGCCACATCACTTGCGTCACACATGAGCTCAAAAGGCAAGCTCTGATCCAGTGCGGTAATAATAGGAGTAGTAGTCAACTTGAACTTAAGCAACTCGAATGCCTTCATGCAATATTTATTGAAATGGAACTTGGCATCCTTCTCCAAAAGTTTACACAAAGGGTTCACCACTTTGGAAAACGCTTTGATGAATCGGCGATAGAACCCCGCATGTCCCAAGAAGCTCCTCACTCACTTCACGGATGTAGGGGGAGGGAGTTTGGAGATAACTTCAATTTTGGCTTTATCAACCTCAATACCATACTTTGAAATATTGTGACCGAGGACAATGCCTTCCTCGACCATGAAGTGACATTTCTCCCAATTTAAAACCAAGTACGTTTCCTCATATCTTGCTAATACCTTGTCCAAGTTGTTCAAGCAATCATCAAAAGAATTCTCAATGACAGAGAAATCATCCATGAAAACCTCAAGAATATCTTCCACCATATCGGTAAAAATGGCCATCATACACCGTTGAAAAGTCGCCGGTGCATTACATAACCCAAATGGCATCCTCGAGAATGCAAAGGTACCATATGGACAAGTGAAAGTGGTCTTTTGTTGGTCCTCAGGAGCAATAAAAATCTGATTGTAGCCGGAGTATCCATCCAGGAAGCAATAAAAAGCACGTCCGGCCAATCTATCCAACATTTGATCAAGAAATGGAAGTGGAAAATGATCTTTCCGAGTGACTTTGTTGAGCTTCCTATAGTCCATGCACACTCTCCACCCGGTGATAGTTCTTATGGGGATCAATTCATTCTTGTCATTTGTTATCACAGTCATGCCCCATTTCTTTGGGACACATTGCACCGGAGAAGTCCATGAGCTATCGGAAATAGGGTAAACAACCCCGACATTCAACCACTTTATGATCTCCTTCTTGACCACTTCTTGCATTGCTTCATTTAGTCTCCTTTGATGTTCAACGGAGGGTTTGGCACCCTCCTCCAATATAATCTTGTGCATGCAAAAGGCGGGGCTTATGCCCTGGATATCCACCAAGGTCCATCCGATTGCTTTTTTCCTCCTTTTTAGCACCTCCAATATGGACTCTACCTGCATGTTAGTCAAACAAGAATAAAGGATAACCGGTAAAGTAGAAGAAGGGCCAAAGAATTCATGCCTGAGATGCGGAGGCAAAGGCTTTAACTACAAATTCGGAGGCTCCTCAATTAAGGGCTTTGTTGGCAGAGTCTTCTGGTTTTAAAGCTCCAAAGATAGCTTGCGGGGCACATAAGTGTATGACCCAATCCCTTGCAATGCATTCACACACTCCGCATAGCCTTCTTTCTCCTCATCATCATCAAGGTTGAGCAATACGGCTTCCAAATTATTCTCAACATTCATTGTGGCACTAGCATCATCAATAATTACATCGGTCACTACATCCACGAATGAACAAATTTCGTTGCTATTTGGTTGCCTCATCAATTTGCACACATGGAAACCACATTTTCGTTACCCACCGGAAAATGAGCTCACCAGCTTCCACATCATCAAGAGCCTTCCCCGTAGCAAGGAAAGGTCTACCCAAGATAATGGGCACCTCGTAGTCAACCTCACAATCAAGGATCACAAAGTCTGCTGGAAGGATGAACTTATCAACACGGACTAACACATCATTAATAATTCCTAATGACCTCTTCATAGTCCGATTCGCCATTTGCAACCTCATAGATATGGGTCTTGGTTGCCCAATTCCCAAAGATTTGAACACAGAGTAGGGCATCAAGTTGATACTTGCCCCCAAATCACATAAAGCTTTGGAAAAGTCGGCGCCCCAATAGTGCAAAGGATTGCGAAAACACTCGGATATTCCAATTTCGGAGCCATTGATTGCATAATAGCACTCACTTGATGTGTCATCTTGATAGTTTCACAATGCATCGACCTCTTCTTGGTGACCAAGTCCTTCATGAACTTTGCATAACCTAGCATTTGTTCCAATGCCTCAACCAATGGTACATTGATAGACAAACTCTTCATCATGCCAATAAACTTTTTGAATTGGTTCTCACTATTTTGCTTTGCAAGCCTTTGAGGGTATGGAGGAGGAGGCCTTGACATTGGTGCCTTAGCCTTTGGCACTACCGGTTCCGGTATGTCAATCACCCTAGACGGGTTCACCTCTTCTTGCGTCTCCTCCACATTTGCATCAATATCAATTCTCACTTCGTCATTAGCTTCAACCACATTGCTTGGAATTTTATATTCCTGAACCACAACATCATCATCCACAATTCTTCTTTGATTTGAGGTGGTTGCATCTCCACCTTTTCCACTTCTCGTAATCATAACCATAGCATGTCCCGTATTATTCCCACCCTTTGGTTTCACCACCGTATTACTTGGTAGTGCCCCCTTAGGATGAGTGTTCAATGCTTGTGAGATTGGCCAAGTTGAACCTCCAAATTGCGGATTGAAGTGTTGTGGGAGGCTAATTAAGCATCGGAATCGGCATTTTGCTCCATTATTTGTTTGAACATAGTTTCAATCCGTCCCATCTCATTGTTAGAAGAGCTCAGACCTTGAGAAGGATAGGTTGGTGGATTGCTCGGTTGTTGGAACATCCGGGGCCTTTGAAAACCCGACCCCCGATTGTTATTGTTGTTCCACCCTCCTTGATTACCTCCCCAATTACTTTGATTATTGCCACCCCAACTGCCTTGGTTTCCTTGATTATTGTTATTTCCCTAATTGCCTTGATTGTTGTTTCCACCACTCTAATTGCCTTGGTGGCCTTGGTTGTTCCAATTTCCTTGATTTCCTTGTGATCTCCATTGTTGTTGCTTTTGAGCATTGTTTCTTTGACCTTGATAATTGTTGACGTATTGCACTTCTTTTTCTTGCTCATTATACGAATAACCTTGCTCATACCCACTATCATCTTGCATAAATTATTCCGGACTGCTTTTCCCTTGTTGACCTTTTTGCCATCTCTTGTTCATCATTATATTTACGCCTTCCATCGCATTCACTTGTTTCGGCCCTTGAACTTGTTGCAACTGAGCTTTGGCCAATTGGTTCATTGTGGTTGTTAACTCTGCGATAGCTTGCCCATGATCATGTAGTTCCTTGTGTAAGTGAATGACATTGGGGTCACCTTGCGGAACATTGGCCCTACTTTTCCATACTGATGAGGTATCCGCCATCTCATCCAATATTTCACAAGCTTCGGCATAAGGTGTGTTCATGAAGTTCCCGCCGACGAGTTGATTTACCACACATTGATTTGTTGTGTTGATCCCCTTGTAGAAGGTTTGTTGGATCATGGCCCCGGTCATATCATTATTCAGACACTCTTTAATCGTGGTATGATATCTTTCCCGAATCTCATGCAATGGCTCATTGGGCTCTTGCTTGAATGCTAGAATTTCATCCCGTAGTGCAGCCATGTGCCCCGGAGAGAAGAATTTGGCAATGAATTTTTCGGCCAAATTATCCCATGTATGGATGGAATGATTGGGAAATCTCTCCAGCCAGTCCAATGCTTTTCCCCGTAAGAGAAAAGAAATATCCTCAACCTCAGAAACATTGGTTTGCTTGATCCCCTAACAAGTATCGAAGAACCCCTTGAGATGCTTGTAAGCATTTTGATTTGGAGCCCCTGTAAAGAATCCTCGTTGCTCAAGTAGTGTAAGGATCACGTTGGTGATTTGGAAGTTGCCCGCCCTAATGCGTGGCGAGGCTATAGCACTTGCATAACCCTTGTTCGGCAACACCTGGTGCGCTGCTGCTCTTGGTGGAGGTGGGGGAGGGACGAGAACATTATCATTAGGCGGTCAGCCTCGCCTATTTGCTTGAGGTTCGGGAAGAACCTCATCTCCTTGATCATCGTCCACTTCCTCTCCTAATGGAAAATTACCAATAGGCTCGTTGTTGAGAGCCATTCTCGTACCTATAAGCAATTCAAAAATAAAATTAGTGACTCGGAGGAAAAGAAGACAAATCACACAAAAACCTAGATATATAGCTAAATCCGTTTAACTCCCCGGTAACGGCGCCAAATATTGATGTCGCCCAAACTCACACCATAAATATAGGTAGTGAGACGGTCGAAGCAATAATAAAACCCAACGCAAGTCGGGGTCGAATCCTCAGGGAGTTAGAGTTGGGATTAGGTATATATTTAGTGTAATTGTACAATATGCCTTAGATTACACTTTCACATTCTTGTTTGTTGTTTNCTTTTGAGCATTGTTTCTTTGACCTTGATAATTGTTGACGTATTGCACTTCTTTTTCTTGCTCATTATACGAATAACCTTGCTCATACCCACTATCATCTTGCATAAATTATTCCGGACTGCTTTTCCCTTGTTGACCTTTTTGCCATCTCTTGTTCATCATTATATTTACGCCTTCCATCGCATTCACTTGTTTCGGCCCTTGAACTTGTTGCAACTGAGCTTTGGCCAATTGGTTCATTGTGGTTGTTAACTCTGCGATAGCTTGCCCATGATCATGTAGTTCCTTGTGTAAGTGAATGACATTGGGGTCACCTTGCGTAACATTGGCCCTACTTTGCCATGCCGATGAGGTATCCGCCACTTCATCTAAAATTTCACAAGCTTCGGCATAAGGTGTGTTCATGAAGTTCCCACCGGCGAGTTGATTTACCACACATTGATTTGTTGTGTTGATCCCCATGTAGAAGCTTTTTTGGATCATGTCCTCGGTAATATCATTATACGGGCACTCTTTAACCATGGTACGATATCTTTCTCAAATCTCGTGCAATGGCTCATTGGGCTCTTGTTTGAACACTAGAATTTCATCCCGTAGTGTAGCCATATGCCCCGGAGAGAAGAATTTGGCAATGAAGTTTTTGGCCAACTCATCCCATGTATGGATGGAATGATTGGGCAATCTCTCTAGTCAGTCCAATGCTTTTCCCCGTAAAGAAAGGGAAATAGCCTCAACCTCAGGGCGTCCTCAGTAACATTGATTTGCTTGCTCCCCAACAAGTATCGACAAACCCCTTGAGATTCTTGTAAGCATTTTGATTTGGAGCCCCGATGAAAAATCCCCGTTGCTCAAGTAGAGTAAGCATCACGTTGGTGATTTGGAAGTTGCCCGCCCTAATGCGGGGCAGGACTATAACACTTGCAAACCCTCGTTCGGCAACACCCGGTGCACTGTCGCTCTTGGTGGAGGTGGGGGAGGGACGGGAACATTATCTTGAGGCGGTCGGCCTCGCCTNTATCCCCATGTAGAAGGTTTTTTGGATCATGTCCTCGGAATATCATTATACGGGCACTCTTTAACCATGGTACGATATCTTTCTCAAATCTCGTGTAATGGCTCATTGGGCTCTTGCTTGAACACTAGAATTTCATCCCGTAGTGTAGCCATATGCCCCGGAGAGAAGAATTTGGCAATGAAGTTTTTGGCCAACTCATCCCATGTATGGATGGAATGATTGGGCAATCTCTCTAGCCAGTCCAATGCTTTTCCCCGTAAAGAAAGGGAAATAGCCTCAACCTCAGGGCGTCCTCAGTAACATTGGTTTGCTTGCTCCCCAACAAGTATCGACAAACCCCTTGAGATTCTTGTAAGCATTTTGATTTGGAGCCCCGATGAAGAATCCCTGTTGCTCAAGTAGAGTAAGCATCACGTTGGTGATTTGGAAGTTGCCTGCCCTAATGCGGGGCAGGACTATAACACTTGCAAACCCTCGTTCGGCAACACCCGGTGCGCTGTCGCTCTTGGTGGAGGTGGGGGAGGGACGGGAACATTATCTTGAGGCGGTCGGCCTCGCCTATTTGCTTGAGGTTCGGGAAGAACCTCATCTCCTTGATCATCGTCCACTTCCTCCCCTAATGGAAAATGAACAATGGGCTCGTTGTTGAGAGCCAATCTCGTACCTATAAGCAATTCAAAAGCAACATTAGTGACTCGGAAGGAAAAGAAGACAAATCACATAAAAACCTAGATATATAGCTAAATCCGTTTAACTCCACGGCAACGGCACCAAAAATTGATGTCGCCCAAAACTCACACCACAAAATTAGGTAGTGAGGCGGTCGAAGCAATAATAAAACCCAACGCAAGTCGGGGTCGAATCCTCAGGGAGTTAGAATTGGGATTAGGTATATATTAGTGTAATTGTACCATATGCCTTATATTACACTTCCACATTCTTGTTTGTTGTTTCTACTTCTACTTTAAACTATTGATTGCAATTATAAAACTAGAAGACAATATTTTTGGTTTGATCGTTTTCCAAATGATAAAAGATCTAGGGTCGTGACTTCTACCTGGGAGGTTACCTAATGGGTTGTAAACTCTAGGACAAGTTTGATTGGTCGGGGTTATAATATAGCAATCATATGCAATTACCCACTATATACCTCTCGGTAGTTTGAGTGATTTTGCCCAATTTGGCTTTCTCAAGTCCAAATGGGTATTGCACAAAACAAGTGATAAATGCTCAAGTCGGGTCTTACTATCTCTAGATTCAACTCTTTAATTGAGGCTATCAATTTCTTGAGTTCTCCCCAATTTCTTGTTAGCCAAATTTTTCTAGACTTAGTCTCTTTTTCTCAAGTAGAGATTAAGTCAATTAGGCATGAATCAATGTTTGCAACCATTAATTCTTGAATTCAAGAAAGAACTAGGCTAAATATTACTAACCCAATCACAAACAAGTTCTAAATCAAACACCCATTAAGTACCCACACTAGGGTTGGGCCACAACCCTAGCTAGAAATTTAGCTACTCATGAAAAATGAAGAAATACAAGAAGCAATTACGATAAAATACATAATAATTGATTAGGAAAAGAAAATCTAATGTTTAGAAGCTAATCTACTACAATATTACTCAAAACAGTAAAGAAAAATGGCTCAGGTGCTCTCCCAAAACAAAACTTACCCTATAAATGACAAGAAGTTCTATTTATACTAAGCTAAAAATATCTGACAAAAATGCCCTTGCGGAGGTTGTGCGGCCGCATAATTCTGAATGCGCTCCGCACTCTGAGCTTGACTGGTCAACTGGGCCTTTTGCGGTCGCATAAAAGTGGGATGCGGCCGCACTTCATCTAATTGTGAGGTCCGCACATTTCTGAGTGCGTCTGCACACTTGACTTGGGCTGGGACTTGGACCTTCTTATGCGGACCGCATAATTATGAATGTGGTCGCACCTTTGAATCCCTCAGACACAATAATAGTGCGGTCCGCATAGCTTCAATCAAGGCTCTCTGATTCTGGTCGTTTGCGGACCGCATAATAGTAAGTGCGACTGCACTTGGAGTCCTGCGACCGCACAATAATGGTGCAATTCGCATTTCTTAAGCTTGCCCAAAAATTCCAACTCTCTGAATCTCTCTTCTACAGCCGCACCGAAATTATGCGGTCCGCATACTCTGAAGCTAATTTGTTAGGTCTTCTTCATTGTTTGCGGCCGCATACAGTATTGTGCGGTCCGCACTGTAAGCATTTTTGCCTTGTTTTGGTCTTTGTCCAATTTTGACTCCTTTTTGAGTTGATTTTCACTTCTTTGGCTCGTCTCCCAATATTCCTGCACGAAAGCACTTTTTATTATTTCCCGGGAATACCTTTAAGCTTTTTTGAGCTAAAACGCAAGTAAAAAAGAGCACATTAGCGGTCAAAATCCCTACTTATCAAGGGGTGATGAAGACGACCCTTTTCGAAGTAGTGGGCGGCGATATGTGTTATAATATCATCTTGGGGAGACCATGGTTGCACAAAATGAAGGCTGTGCCATCGACATATCATCAGTTGCTGAAATTCTCGACTCCCGAGGGAATTAAACAAATAAGAGGTGACCAACCGACAACAAGGGAGATAAATGCAATCTTAGTCTCCAGTTGCAAAGGGAAAGAGCCTGCGGCATGGCAATTACAGGAACTGGAGCCCGCTCCCAAGCCAAGCGAAACCAACCAGGGGGAAGAGTCGAAATCCTATCAGGTACCAAGGTATTTCCAGGTGCCAGAAGAGACGGACGCAACAAAATCCACAACGAAAGAACTTGAACTAGTTGCATTGTTCGAAAAAATCTTGAGAAGGAAGTTCCACTTGGGGACAGGACTGCACCCCGAGCACAGGTCTGGATTTATGAAATTCCTTAAATTTAATGTAGATTGGTTTGCATGGTCCCATGGGGATATGACAAGTATCCTGCCAGAAGTGGCTGTGTACAAGCTAAGACTGGATCCCAGCATCCCTCCGGTAAGACAGAAAAATTGTTCTAGCACCGAGATTAGAAACAAATTTGTCAAAGAAGAGGTAACTCGCTTGCTTGATATCGGTTCAATTTGATAGGTAAAGTATCCTGACTGGCTAGCTAATGTAGTAGTAGTTCGCATGTGCGTAGACTATAAGGATTTAAATAAGGCGTGCATCAAAGACTCGTTTCCATTGCCAAACATTGATCAAATGATTGATGCAACGACCGGGCATGATTTAATGAGTTTCCTCGATNATTTCTTAAGCTTGCCCAAAAATTCCAACTCTCTGAATCTCTCTTCTACGGCCGCACCGAAATTATGCGGTCCGCATACTCTGAAGCTAATTTGTTAGGTCTTCTTCATTGTTTGCGGCCGCATACAGTATTGTGCGGTCCGCACTGTAAGCATTTTTGCCTTGTTTTGGTCTTTGTCCAATTTTGACTCCTTTTTGAGTTGATTTTCACTTCTTTGGCTCGTCTCCCAATATTCCTGCACGAAAGCACTTTTTATTATTTCCCGGGAATACCTTTAAGCTTTTTTGAGCTAAAACGCAAGTAAAAAAGAGCACATTAGCGGTCAAAATCCCTACTTATCAAGGGGTGATGAAGACGACCCTTTTCGAAGTAGTGGGCGGCGATATGTGTTATAATATCATCTTGGGGAGACCATGGTTGCACAAAATGAAGGCTGTGCCATCGACATATCATCAGTTGCTGAAATTCTCGACTCCCGAGGGAATTAAACAAATAAGAGGTGACCAACCGACAACAAGGGAGATAAATGCAATCTTAGTCTCCAGTTGCAAAGGGAAAGAGCCTGCGGCATGGCAATTACAGGAACTGGAGCCCGCTCCCAAGCCAAGCGAAACCAACCAGGGGGAAGAGTCGAAATCCTATCAGGTACCAAGGTATTTCCAGGTGCCAGAAGAGACGGACGCAACAAAATCCACAACGAAAGAACTTGAACTAGTTGCATTGTTCGAAAAAATCTTGAGAAGGAAGTTCCACTTGGGGACAGGACTGCACCCCGAGCTCAGGTCTGGATTTATGAAATTCCTTAAATTTAATGTAGATTGGTTTGCGTGGTCCCATGGGGATATGACAAGTATCCTGCCAGAAGTGGCTGTGTACAAGCTAAGACTGGATCCCAGCATCCCTCCGGTAAGACAAAAAAATTGTTCTAGCACCGAGATTAGAAACAAATTTGTCAAAGAAGAGGTAACTCGCTTGCTT
>AWOL01S0045441.1:8512-25577 GCA_000715115.1 Nicotiana otophora
TAGAGAGATTCATCAATTGGCTTGTTTGGGGGTTCGGTTAGTAGATTCTGACGATGGTGGAGTTGTACTCTAAAACACTACAAAATCATCTCTCATAGCTGAAGTCAAGAAAATGCAGTAGGAAGACCCAGAGCTGGTCGAGTTGAGAGAGCGAGTTCCGCAGCAGAAGAAGCCATTGTTAGAGCTTAAGGGAGATGGGGTTCTTAGATACAGGGGTCATCTGTGTATTCCGGATGTAGCAGGGCCGCGAGACAGGATTATGTCAGAGGCACATTATTCATGGTACTCAATTCATCCTGGGTCAATGAAGATGTATCATGGCATTAAGGATGTGTACTAGTGGAACGATATGAATAAAAAAAAATTGAGTTTGTCTCCCAGTGTCCTAGTTTCCAGCAGGTGAAGGTAGAGCATCAGAAGCCTGAAGGGCTAATGAAGACTACAGAGATCCCGACGTGGAAATGGGAGTCGATAAACATGGACTTTGTCACGGGTTTACCTCGTTCTCATCGTAAGTTCGATTCTATATGGGTGATAGTCGATAGGCTCACGAAATTAGCTCATTTCCTATCGGTCAAACCTACATATACATCAGAAGATTATGCAAAGTTATATATTAAGGAGATAGTGCGGCTACACGGAGTACCAATATCTATTATATCTAACCGTGGGGCCCAGTTTACAATACATTTTTGGAGGTTAGTTCAGAGAGGCCTAGGGACTCAGGTGAATCTCAGTACAACTTTTCATCCACATACTGATGGACAAGCCGAGCGCACAATTCAGACGCTCGAGGATATGTTACGAGCATGTGTGTTGGATTTTAAAAGAAGTTGGGATGAATATATACCTCTTTTCGAGTTTGCATATAATAATAATTACCACTCCAGAATCCAGATGGCTCCGTACGAGGATTTTTATAGGCGTAAGTATAGATATCCTATAGAGTGGTTTGACATTGGAGAATCTAGGTTACATGGACCAGACCTGGTTCAGCAAGCCGTAGAGAAAGTAAAGCTTATCCGGGAGCAACTGTTAACAACTCAGAGTCGTCAGAAGTCATATTCTGACGTGCGGCGATGAGACTTAGAGTTCAGGGTTAATGACTGGGTATTCTTAAAGGTATCACCTATGAAGGGTGTGATGTGATTTGTCAAGAAAGGCAAGCTTACCCCACGGTATATTGGGCCTTATAGGATCATTCAGAGAGTGGGCCCGGTAGCTTATGAGTTAGAATTTCCCTCAGAATTGGAGTCAGTCCATCCGATTTTTCACGTATCTATGCTACGGAAGTGCATTGGCGATCCTACCTGAGTGGTGCCCACAGATGATGTACAGATTACGGAGGACTTGTCATACAAGGAAATTCCGTTTGCCATCCTAGACCGACAAATCCTCAAGCTTCAGAATAAAGAGGTGGCCTCCGTGAAGGTTTTATGGAGAAGCAAGAATGTGGAAGAGATGACGTGGGAAGCGGAGGAAGAAATGAAGTCTAAATACCCCCACCTATTTCAAACTCGAGATATGACTCGAGATGGGATACCCCAGCACCGCTCTATTTAGGCCAGTAGGTCATCAGGTAAGCGCTTATTTTTAACTTTCCGAAATTATAATAGATAGTTGTGTGAGGCCAAATGTGGCATATATAGTCTGTTATCTGCTGCGTGCAAGGATGGTTTTAGTCTAGTATACGGAGGAGACTCTGGCAAAATATTTCCAAGGTATCTAAGAGTAAACATTCGAGGACGAATGTTTCTAAAGGGGGAAGGATGTTACATCTCGCGTTTCTCCTACGTTAAAGTTTTGTCTTCAGTTAATTGACATAGACTCGGGGATGAGATTATCTTGAGGTTAGCATATTTAGGCTATTTATAACGAGCGATAAGTAAGTGCCATGAAGGATAAAGGTTACCCGAATTAAGAAAATGAGTTTCGTTGAAGGTTGTCGATTTGGGATAAAATACGGTCCGAGCTATAATACCCGATATTTATAGACTAGTACCATACAAGGTACTATATGACCGTGATTAGTATGATGTATAAAGTATATTAAAAATGAGAAGAATGTTAAGTAATTTGAGATAATTCTTAATTATGCGGGTAATTAGTTAATTACCAGATAACGGGACATTACCTAATTACCTAATAAGTGGATAAAAATTAACATTTCCCACCCCACCCCCATGTGGTAGCAAGGATCTAACCAAACAAATGACTAAGGGTCATTTGGGATTATGTGGCAACCTAATGTGTCGATTTCAAGACACATCAATTCCAACACTTGCAATGCAAATCAAAATGTGTAGCCTTGGGCAAAGTTAGTAACTTTCCAACATTGTCAATACAATTAAGATGTGAGCTTTGCACATTAGCAAGTGAGTTCTTACAAACTCCAACAAAATAACACTACAATTAGAAGTGGGGAACGTTGTCCATTACTGATAAGTTTCCAACTTTTGATTTTCAAACACTTAAGTCAGATTCTAAATCTTACATTAAGCAACGTGATTCCTACAAGTTTCGACAATTCCAGCGAGAATTATTTACATATTAGCAACGTAAGATGTTGCTATTCTAAGGGAGTACGGTGCTACCTTTTCCAAGAATATCATACGAAATTTTTTTCTAATCCAAGTATGTTAAGGCTAAGCCCTTTATTCATTTTGTCATGATCTCATAATTACACAAGTTTGATAAAGAGCTATAAAGAAAACATTCATGTCACGAAATTTATGTATATTTTCCTAGTCTTGTAAGTTAGCATATTCTCCTTATCGGAACTTCATATTCAGTTGAGTATTTCCTTTTTCCAATCAAGAGAGCAAAAAGTCTATATATACAGTATTACAGTATTTTCATTACCATCGAGCTATAATCGATAGGCAGGCCCCTATTGGGCAACCTCTGATCAGATGGTAAGTTATATACCAAGCCTACTATGGCCGAGCGCCTATGAGCGAGCCTACTATGACAGAGCAGTTATATACATATACCTTTTCGTACGTAAATGTGCATCGTGAACAAACTAATGTAGGATAAAAAATGAGATCATCTTTGAAAATATATTAAGTAAGTTAATCATGTTACCTCGGAGGTTACAAATATTGAAGATCATAAAGAACAAGTACAAAGAGGGTTGGAAGGTTCAGAAGCTAAAGGAATTAAAGAAAATAACATTTCGTCGAAAGTCGACAAGTTAGGAATGTTATAACATGTACTTTTGGGGTGAGACTAGGGTTCTTAACATGATAAGGAGGTTATGTTATGAGTTATGTTAGTCGTATGATATTCGTGTATTATGTTTTGAAATCAAGCGAGTTTTGGAACAAAATTCGATGAAAGTCATCACAAGTTACGTTAATAAGTTTTACTGAAACTTTGGGTCAAATATAACGGAGATTGTCTCCCAATATACTTAGCGTTATGGGGTGTTCTACCCATCAAATTGAAGATATATGTGTCTATATTCTAACGCATTAAACCGTTTGTCAATATGATATCAGAGTAGAGAGATATGGCCATTTGTACGAGACTGCGCAGACTGCTAGGTGACAAGTAGGTGTGTCACCTACTTGCTTAAATGAGAGACCAAAAATGGGCCAGTTCGGGTCGTCCAAAAAGGCCTTTAAAGAACTATTTATTTCATAGAATAGACTGATAATAGGACATAATAACCAGACATAAGCTCTGCAAAAATCCTCCCATAAATTGCCTACAAACCCTAATTGATTTGCTCTCCCTTTCAAGTTCTAATTGGAGGTAAAACCTAGAGTTTGAAGAACCAAGATAGGAGCCGAGTTATCCAACAAATAAGTTATATTTACTGCTCTCTTTCATACATTTCTTTCTTCTGTAAATGCATGGTAAGTCGTTCTATATTTGTAAGAACTCACGGGATAGTGATCGGAAGTCGCGAGTTTAAGTTATTCACTTGTAGCGGACTGTTTTGTGTTGCTATTGGGCTGCCTATTTTACTACTGTTTTGTGGAGTTTTGGAGGAGGGAGAGTGTGGATAAACACCGCATAAATGTAGGGTGGTGGGTTGGTTGTTCGTTGTAACATGTTCGGGCTATTTGACACTACTACGATGGTCGTTTTGTGTATGAAGAGATTTTGTAGTATTTTGTGGTGTATATAAGGTTGAAAAATAATGTATATAAGTTGTTATTGTTGCATTCTTATGTTGTTGGTGTTTTCTTGAATTTTGAGGAAGTAACAATTATAGGGGAGATGCTGCCCATTTTAATACAAAATAAGCTTATCGTTTGTTGTGCGATAGTTGTACATTTCGTAACTTAATGATAGTATTATTATCTTTGTTGTAGATTAATGTGTGAAGAGGCGAGTTCAACTTGATGATTGGAAAGATTGTGATAAGGTATGTTAAGGCTAATCTCTTCCTTCATTTTGGCATGATCTCGTAACTACATGTGTTTGATAACGAGACATAAAGAGAAGTTCATACTCCCGAATTTATATACATTATCCTAGTCTCATAAGTACAGTATTCTCCCTTATCGGGACTTTATATTCAATTGAGTATTGTATTCTTCCAGTCTAGGATTTCGTGTACATCTTCTGTATGTATGTATATATGTCATGGGTAGGTCGGGGCCCTATTCCGATCACAATACATCCATCAGTAGAGGCTTGTAGACATATCATGTCAGTTAGTGCAGTATGATGGGCTTGTATGCCTGGTGTGTATATTTTGTTAGTTTGTCCATTGTAGTAGTTATGACGGCCTTGTCGGCCCAGCTTTATATTAATGTTTAGTCAGCGCTAGTTTTCGTTCAGTTTTAAATTTTGCTTCGTAAATTGTCTTGCAATGTTGTCTCATGGCCAAATTATGACATTATATGTTCAGAGACCTTTAGTCGCAAGTTGGTACGCTAGGTTAGGTGAGGTACTGGGTGTCGGTCTCGCCCCCCCAAGTTCGGAGCATGGCAGATGATGCAGGTGAAAATAAGAAGAAGTTGTGGACAGTCATGAGGAGCATAATGCTCAAGACATAGCTTATGAAGAAGAAAATAGTGAGAATAAGGGAGAATCTGGAGATGAGAAGTAGAGTGATACAGAAGATAAGATATGTGAACAAGTAAATGATTCTGCAGAAGAAGAAAATCATAATAAAGAAGAGGAAAATTCTGAGAGTGAGGGTGAGGATAAAGAAAAAGTAAGTGGGAGTGAATGAGTGGATGAAGAGTGTGATGAAGAGAATGAGAATATGAGTGAGGAATCTAAAGGCTCTATGACCATTGGGAACATTGTCATAGCCCCTTCAGAAGAAATTGGTGAAGAAAAATGACTCAAGAACTTGAGCCTTTGTTAACTCCTTTCACTGGAGATGACTTGCCATTGTCTGAGGTAGGGAAGAAACCCAGGAAGACTCATGTGAAAGCAAAAAAGTCAGCAGTCCCAATAAGAAAAGCAGTCGCTCCTCTTGCCAGGACTCCTCTTACAAGGAGTAAAAGAAAGGTTGTTGATGAACAATTCATTAAGGAGTCAAGAAGTGCCAAGAATTCAAGGAAGAAAGTTTCAATTGTGGAACTTGTGGTTGAGATGGATGGAGAAGATGCGTTTGAGACTGCTTTGCCAGCTAAGTCCTCTAAACAAAAGAGAAAGGTTTCCAAAGTTACAAAAACTACTACCTCTTCTACAAGGGCCAGTAGAGGAAAGACAAGAAAGAATGTGTCAACTGCAGTTGAAAAACTCACAGAATTCAGGAACAGAAAAGTGTTTAATGGGAAGATTCTTGCAAACACTGATGAGAAGGGGATGGCTCAACTGGTGGAAAAACTTGAGCTACAGGGATGGAAGCACATGTTTGTCGAAGCTTTCCCTCATGTATGTGTTCCTATTATGGTGGAGTTCTATGCAAACTTCAAATTTGATGGGAAGGTAGTCAAAAGTAATGTAGGGGGTTTGAAATGGAGTTTGATGCTGAAGAGCTGGGGATGCTTCTGAATATTTCTTCTTTGGGATTTGACAATTACTTGAAGAAAAAGTGGCCAGCCATAGATAATGATGTTGACATTGACATTGTGGTCACAAGAAAGTTCTCTAAAAAATTTGAATTAGATGCTCCCTAGAAGGTGTACAAGACTGATATTACTCTCTTCCACAAGTTGTTGCTTCATTTTGTCAATTCCTGCATACTTCAGAGGTTTGAGAGAAGGCATGAAGCTACCCTTTTGGACATGGCTATAATGGAACTACTTGACACTGGTAGATCTATCAATCTCCCTAGCCTGATGATTCACCATATGGCAGGAGTTGCAGACACTTCCAAGCCTAAGCATGCTGTGCCTTATGGTTTCATGTTGACTGAGTTGTTTGACAAACTCAACATTGCCTTATCTGATCTTAAATATGGAAATCACAATGCTATTTTGGATGTTGTTACCCTCAAGCAGTGTGGCTAGGAGGAGATTGAGGCTAGAGGACCCACAGGATCTGCTATTCTACCTGGGAACAGCAGGGCTGTAGAGCTCAGTAAGAGGTTGGAGTTAGCTGATGAAGAGAATACCAAGCTTTGTGAAGACAATGATGAGCTAAGAAAGGAAACCATGCAGCTTAGGGAAGAGCTCAGAAGTGATAGGGAAGCTCATGCCCAACAGACTGCCACTCTTGTGAAAGCATTGACCCCATCTACCTCTCACCCATGAACATGTGCCTTCCCGGTGTCCTTAGTTTCCTTTGCTACCCTAGTGATGCTTTATATTTTTTTCTTCCTTTTGTCTTAGCCTGAGTAGCTTGCAATATGCTTAGTTTATTTTATTCTAATGGTTTAAGACAAGGCCCTATGCTTATTTTGGCACTACTAAATGTCTTCTCTTGTACTGCTTTACTACTTTGTACAATATTGGATCTTCAGCCTAGTTTGTTTGCCTTGATATTTCTTAAGCTTGTGATGTAACATGTTTGGCCTTGAATATTACATTATCTGTGCTTCATCTGTCTAACATCTTTTTGTTTTTTTTGGATGATTCCAAAAGGGGGAAGATAAGGTTGGGAGGTTGTGGGTTGTGAATATGCATGTCCGTCAATAGTAATTGTTGTGATTATTTGGTTCTTTGTTGTGATTACCTCATTATACTGTGTACAAAGTTTTTCATCATTTAAAAAGAGGAATTTGTTGCGTATTGAGGTTTTGATGATTAACAAAGTGTGTTTAAATGCAATTATTCAAAGAACTAGGTCTTCAAAGTAGCTGCTTAACTGTTTTAAGAACTAGCTCCTCAGGATAAAGCACCATCTCCTCTGGTTGATGATTGTACGTCTGTATAAGACAATAAATTTTTCTCAAAGTTACACACGTCCGAGTTTGGTGGAAGAAGTTTGCTGCATGTAATAAGGGTTGTTGCTCAAGAAGATACATATAATTAAGTTAGAGACAAGAGTCCCAAATCTTATGGAGTACTTGGAACAGTCGGAGTCCTATCAAAGGATACGCTGACTATGTATAGGTCTCCTAGAATATATCAAGTCTATGCATTTAAATTAAATACTATCTACTCTGGACTTCTGATTTTTTATCCTTTTACACATCAACTGAAGAATCATATGTTGTTCACTCTAGTCGAGTACCTGTATTGTATTCTTCTTGAGTCAGTCTAGCAAATATGTTTTAAGAAATCGAGTTGTAATCAAGTGTCACAAATAATTATTGAGTTTGAGTGAGTGTTTGCTTTACAAGTTAGAGTAACTTGTAAATCAAATAGTCATAGTAGGAGTACTGGAGAGTATTGAATTACAATATTGTAATTGATACATTTTTGGCTCATTGTTCTAGTAGAGTTGAAGTTGAAAATCCTACGTAGTAGGTCGTAATTTTTGCATCTTTTGAGCCGGGTGATTTTTCACATAAAAATGGTTGTGTTTACTTTACTGGTTACTTTACTTCAAATTTAAGGAACAAGGTAAAGAACCAAGTTTTTTAGTAAATCATACGGGCACTTAAATTAACAATGTTTGTTATAGATTACAAATTTTAAACTTTGATTTTGATATATATTTTAACGTAGTAGGAATTGTTGAATATCGAGACTTCAATTTGCACCATTGTTCTATGTGAGAAGATATATATAGACGAGATAGTTTCTGTTTCTGTATTTTTTTATTCTTCTATGTACGGTCAAAAACGATTGACTCAGTCGTATGGAGTGGTCGAGACGATGATGTTTCGATCAAAGGGTATCTGTATGACAAGATCGGTCGAGGTCCGAAGTAAGGGCATCGAGCTNAATAGTAATTGTTGTGATTATCTGGTTCTTTGTTGTGATTACCTCATTATACTGTGTACAAAGTTTTTCATCATTTAAAAAGAGGAATTTGTTGCGTATTGAGGTTTTGATGATTAACAAAGTGTGTTTAAATGCAATTATTCAAAGAACTAGGTCTTCAAAGTAGCTGCTTAACTGTTTTAAGAACTAGCTCCTCAGGATAAAGCACCATCTCCTCTGGTTGATGATTGTACGTCTGTATAAGACAATAAATTTTTCTCAAAGTTACACACGTCCGAGTTTGGTGGAAGAAGTTTGCTGCATGTAATAAGGGTTGTTGCTCAAGAAGATACATATAATTAAGTTAGAGACAAGAGTCCCAAATCTTATGGAGTACTTGGAACAGTCGGAGTCCTATCAAAGGATACGCTGACTATGTATAGGTCTCCTAGAATATCTCAAGTCTATGCATTTAAATTAAATACTATCTACTCTGGACTTCTGATTTTTTATCCTTTTACACATCAACTGAAGAATCATATGTTGTTCACTCTAGTCGAGTACCTGTATTGTATTCTTCTTGAGTCAGTCTAGCAAATATGTTTTAAGAAATCGAGTTGTAATCAAGTGTCACAAATAATTATTGAGTTTGAGTGAGTGTTTGCTTTACAAGTTAGAGTAACTTGTAAATCAAATAGTCATAGTAGGAGTACTGGAGAGTATTGAATTACAATATTGTAATTGATACATTTTTGGCTCATTGTTCTAGTAGAGTTGAAGTTGAAAATCCTACGTAGTAGGTCGTAATTTTTGCATCTTTTGAGCCGGGTGATTTTTCACATAAAAATGGTTGTGTTTACTTTACTGGTTACTTTACTTCAAATTTAAGGAACAAGGTAAAGAACCAAGTTTTTTAGTAAATCATACGGGCACTTAAATTAACAATGTTTGTTATAGATTACAAATTTTAAACTTTGATTTTGATATATATTTTAACGTAGTAGGAATTGTTGAATATCGAGACTTCAATTTGCACCATTGTTCTATGTGAGAAGATATATATAGACGAGATAGTTTCTGTTTCTGTATTTTTTTATTCTTCTATGTACGGTCAAAAACGATTGACTCAGTCGTATGGAGTGGTCGAGACGATGATGTTTCGATCAAAGGGTATCTGTATGACAAGATCGGTCGAGGTCCGAAGTAAGGGCATCGAGCTTCGAGCTGTAAGACCGACCAACGCCAAGCCCGGTATCATTATCGAGCTCGTATCCAAATCGAACTATGAGGTAAGGCGCAGATTATCGAAGATGCCTAGACCGACCAACACTCACCCCGAATATCGATACCCCAAGGCAGAATCGAGCTCGAACCAAGACCGGGGGCTCGATCCAATACCGAGCTCGCAGACAAGAGCCGTTGCAACCACTCTATGGGGGAGAATCTTGGCAGAAATCAAGGAAGAGACAAATCATCATGGGTCCTCCACTAAATGCATTATTTTATTATTTTGTTATAGATAAAGCAATGACCCTTTATTATAAAAGGGAGGATCCTTGTAAGCTATAGACACAAGAGAGACTGCAAAGAACATATCTTTTTCTCATATACTAAGACATCTCTTTGTGCTTGTTTTATATCATCTCATTCAATTTCCCTATTCATCATTCCTATTCTCATAGTCAAAATACTTGTATTGTTATCTTTTGTATCAAAGGAATTTACATATCCTTAGAACCACCATACATTAATTTAACGTTATCTAATTTTTCGGGTAAACAGTTTGGCGCCCACCGTGGGGCTAAGAATAACAGTGATTGTTTGATATAAACCTACAGTACACTCCAGCTTACAACTCCAAGTCAGCAATGGCTTTACCTATCGACCTCAAATTCGGCCTTCAAGATGAAACCAACAACTTGGCACCCAGGGCCGGAAGGCTACCTGACAATGGCAACGAGGCTCGAATCGAAGTACCCGCAATTTGAGCCAAAGTACCATCGGATGTCAATTCACAAATAGCTCTGGAGGCGAATCAGCGTTCCGAACCGGAAAGAAGCATTCAGGGCGGTACTTGACCCGTAGCCCGAGACACCCACAACATGGGAGAAATCGGGGCCAGCTTGCGTATGATCTTCGATATGCTACAAGCCCAACAAGCAGCGATAGCTCAGTTACAGAGCCAAACTCCTATACAAAGCAGGCCGGACTCCAAACCGCTTCGAGAAGAAGTCACCCCTAGAACGGAACCCGCCATAATCAAACGAGCAAGAATCAGGGACCACTCCCGAAATTATTAGATTGCTCGAGGAACTAAGAAAACGAGTCGAAGCCAACGACAAGAAAGTGGAAACATATAATGCCAGGGTCGATCAAATCCCGGGGGCTCCACTAATGATAAAAGGGCCTGATTCAAAAAATTTCATACAAAAGCCTTTCCCCTCGAGTGCAGCCCCAAAACCAATCCCCAAAAAATTCCGTATGCCCGAAATTCCCAAATATAATGGTACGACCGATCCTAACGAACATGTCACCTCTTACACATGTGCCATCAAAGGAAACGATTTGGAGGACGATGAGATTGAATTCGTGTTGTTGAAAATGTTCGGGGAGACTCTCGCGAAGGGAGCAATGATCTGGTATCACAATTTACCACCAAATTCCATCGATTCTTTCGCCATGTTAGCAGATTCGTTCGTGAAGGAACATGGTGGCTCCATAAAGGTTGCAATAAGGAAATCAAACCTCTTCAAAGTAAAGCAAAGGGGTAATGAAATGCTGAGGAAATTCGTATCCCTATTTCAAATGGAACGCATGGAATTGCCACCGGCCACAGACAATTGGGCCGTACAAGCTTTCACCCAAGGGTTGAACGAGCTATGTTCGATAGCATCACGTCGGCTGAAACAAAACTTGATCGAGTATCCAGTAATAACTTGGGCAGATATACACAACCGATATCAATTGAAAATCAGGGTCGAGGACGATCAGTTGGGAGCTCCGTATGGACCCGTACATCAGAACAGGACAGCCACTAGAAACCATAGGGAGATCGACAGAGAACAAAGGTCGAACAGAGATCGATATCAACCATACGTCACAGATCGGATGAACAACGGTTCAGCACGCAATACAGTTCGGAACAATCGAAGGACTAATCGAGGGCAAAATTCTCGGGGACGTATGAGCAAGAGAGGCTTTGATAAATATGCCGATCTTGTAGAAGTTCCTCGATTATCAGAGTATAACTTCAACATTGATGCATCCGCCATCGTGTCGGCTATCGGATGCATCAAAGACACCAGATGGCCTCGACCCATGCATACCGATCCTGCCCAAAGGAATCTCAATCAAATGTGCAAATATCATGGCATCCATGGCCACAGAACGGAAGATTGCAGGTAATTAAGAGAGGAAGTGGACCGTTTATTTAACAAAGGGCACCTCCGGGAATTTCTGAATGATAGGGCAAAGAATCATTTTAAGAACAAGGATTTCGGAAAGCAAAACGAGCTAGAAGAACCGCAGCACGTCATTCACATGATCATCGGTGGCGTCGATACCCCTCAGGTACCGGTGCTTAAACGCACTAAAACGTCGATTGTGAAGGAAAAGTGATCTCGGACTCAAGATTACACACCTATAGGGACTTTGTCTTTCAATGATGAAGATGTGGAAGGAGTCATTCAACCCCATAACGATCCACTGGTAATATCAGTACTCATGAATAAAACTAAAATTAAGCGTGTGTTAATTGATCCAGGTAGTTCGGCCAATATCATCAGATCGATGGTCGTAAAATAGCTCGGCCTGCAGGACCAGGTCGTACCCGCAACTCTGGTTCTAAATGGATTCAATATGGCATATGAAACCACCAAAGGTGAGATAATCCTACCGATAAACGTGGTCGAAACCATCCAGGAAACAAAGTTTCACGTGATCGAAGGCGATATGAGATATAACGCCCTTTTCGGAAGGCCATGGATCCACAATATGAGAGATGTACCTTTGATCCTACACTAGGTCCTCAAATTCCCAACATCGAGAGGTGTCAAAATAGTGTACGGAGAATAACCGGCTGCAAAGGAAATGTTCGCCGTCGAGGAAGCAAAAAATAAATATCTTCGCCTTCGCCGATGAAAGAATCGGGTTCAGAAGGAGAACAGAACACCAAATAGCAATCACAGACATCAGTTTCGACGCAGCCAGATAGACAGAACATCGAAGAAGATGATGATCAATGGGTCCCTCGATCCTTCGTGACCCCCGACAATTCCGACGCCACCAAATCAACAATTGAGGAACTGGAGCAAATCATACTAATCGAACACTGGCCCGGACGAAAGGTATACCTGGGAACGGGTTTGAGCGCCGAACTCAGGAAGAAACTTATTCAATTTCTTATCGATAACATTGATTGTTTTACCTGGTCCCATTTAGATATAACAGGGATCTCACCGGACATAACGATGCATCGGCTAAGCTTGGACCCTAGCTTCAGACCGGTGAAGCAAAAAAGAAGACCCCAATCGGAGGTAAAGCACGCATTCATAAAGGACGAGGTAATCAAACTTCTCAAGATAGGGTCCATTCGGGAGGTGAAATACCCCGAATGGTTAGCCAATGTGGTTGTAGTGCCTAAAAAGGGAACAAACTTAGAATGTGTGTGGACTATAAGGATTTAAACAAAGCATGCCCCAAAGATTCCTTTTCGCTGTCCAACATCGATCGCATGATCGATGCCACGGCTGGCCACGAGATCCTCACCTTTCTCGATGCCTATTCCAGGTATAATCAAATTCAGATGAACCCGGAGGACCAGGAGAAAACTTCATTTGTGACCAAATATGGAACATATTGTTATAATGTAATGCCCTTTGGGCTAAAAAATGCAAGGGCTACTTATCAATGCCTAGTAAATAAAATGTTCAAAGAACAAATAGGTAAATCAATGGAAGTCTATATTGATGACATGTTAGTTAAGTCCCTGCGCACAGAGGACCATTTGGCCTATTTGCGGGAAACGTTCGAGATTTTGAGGAAATACAACATGAAGTTCAACTCTTAAAAATGTGCTTTCGGGGTCGGTTTGGGCAAGTTCCTCAGCTTCATGGTGTCAAATTGGGGAATCGAGATTAACCCCGACAAAATCAAGGCCATCGAAGACATCACCATCGTGGACAGCATGAAAGTTGTACAAAGGTTAACAGGAAGGATTGCAGCATTAGGCCGATTCATTTCGAGATCATCAGATCGAAGTCACAAATTTTTCTCTCGACTCAAAAAGAAGAACAACTTCGCTTGGACACCGGAATTCCAACAAGCATTACAGGGATTGAAACGATATCTATCGAGCCCACCACTACTTCACACTCCAAAAATAGACGAAAAACTTTACTTGTACTTGGTGGTATCGGAAGTCGCCGTAAGCAGTGTCGTAGTTCGAGAAGAGCAAGGTACGCAATTTTCCATTTATTACATAAGTCGGACCTTAGAAGAAACGGAAACTAGGTATCCACACTTAGAAAAATTGGTACTTGCACTGATAAGCGCCTCTAGAAAGTTAAGACAGTACTTTCAATGTCACCCCATAGGCGTATTAACCACCTACCTACTTCGTAATATTTTGCATAGGCCCGAACTATCAGGCCGATTGGCCAAATAGGCCATCGAACTCAGTGGGTACAATATCGAATATCAACCCCGTACAGCCATCAAGTCTCAAATTTTAGCATACTTCGTGGCCGACTTCACGCCAACCCTCGTACCCGAAGTCGAAAAAGAACTCCTGTTGAGATCGGGTACATCGTCGGGGGTATGGATCCTTTTTACGGACGAGGCTTCGAACGTGAAGGGGTCCGGGCTAGGCATAGTTTCGAAACCACCCACGGGTAACATTATTATGAAAGCTGTTAAAACTATCAGGTTAACTAACAACGAGGCCGAGTATGAAGCCATGATTACAGGTCTCGAGCTAGCTAGAAACTTGGGAGCAGAAGTCATTGAGGCTAATTGTGACTCTTTGCAGGTGGTGAGTCAAGTAAACAAAACCTTCGAAGTCCTAGAAGGTAGAATGCAAAGGTATTTAGACAAACTGCTAGTCAGTTTTCACCATTTCAAATAATGGACTCTACGACATGTTCCACGAGAGCAGAATAATGAGGCCGATGCACTTGCAAATTTGGGATCGTCGGTCAAGGTAGATGATTTGAGATCGGGGACTGTCGTTCAACTTTCGAGATCGATAATCGAAGATGGTCACGCCGAGATAAATTCTACTAGCTTAACCTGGGATTGGAGAAACAAGTATATTGAATACTTAAAGAACGGAAAGCTCCCATCAGACCATAAAGATTCCAGGACCCTACGGACTAAAGCTGCTCGATTTACGTTGGTTGCGGACGGAAAACTATATCGAAGGACATTTGATGGACCGTTGGCAGTATGCTTGGGTCCGGGAGATACCAATTACATCCTACGGGAAGTACACTAGGGCACTTGTGGGAATCACTCCGGTGCCGACACATTAGTTCGAAAAGTAATCAGAGCAGGGTATTATTAGATCAATATGGGCAAAGATGCGAAAGAATTTGTTCGTAAATGTGACAAATGTCAAAGGTTCGCGCCAATGATCCATCAACCCGGAGAGCAACTTCACTCAGTTATATCCCCATGGCCGTTCATGAAATGGGGAATGGACATCGTCGACCCTCTGCCATCGAACCCAGGTAAAGCCAAATTCATTTTATTTATGACTTACTATTTTTCTAAATAGGTTGAAGCACATGCGTTCGAGAAAATAAGAGAGAAAGAAGTTATAGACTTTATTTGGGATCATATCATATGCTGGTTCGGGATACCCGCCGAAATAGTATGTGATAATGGGAAGCAATTCGTTGGCAGCAAAATAACAAAAATTTTCGAAGATTACAAAATAAGAAGGATACTATCAACACCATACCACTCCAGTGGGAACGGACAAGCCGAATCAACGAACAAAACTATTCTTCAAAACCTGAAGAAGAGGTTGAACGACGCTAAAGGAAAATGGAGAGAAATCCTGGCCGAAGTCCTTTGGGCATACCGGACAACGTCAAAATCCAGTACGGGGGCGACCCCATTCTCCTTAGTATATGGTTCTGAAGCATTGATACCAGTCGAAGTCAGTAAACCTAGTCCTAGATTTCGATTCACGACGGAAGAATCAAATAATGAGGCTATGAATACCAACCTTGAATTATCGGACGAAGGACGAGAAGCTGCTCTTGTCCAATTGGCTGCCCAAAAGCAACGAATCGAAAGATATTATAATCGAAGAACCAAGCTACGCCATTTCAAGCCCGGGGACTTAGTGTTAAGAAAAGTCATCGTCAATACCCGGAATCCAAACGAAGGAAAACTAGGACCAAATTGGGAAGGACCATATCAGGTGCTCGAGAACGTCGGAAAGGGATCGTACATGCTCGGCATTATAAACGGCAAACAGCTATCAAGCAGTTGGAATGTATCACATCTAAAACGGTACTACTGCTAAGGTACGACCCTTCCATATTCATTTAACTGACCCCTGCAGAAGTCTGAACAAAAGCTAAGATGGATCTTTCGCATGGAAGCACGTGTTGCACTCTTTTTCCCTTAGACTGATTTTATCCCAAATGGGTTTTTCGGCAAGGTTTTTAATGAGGCAACCATTGATCGTGCTGCACTTTCAACAATATCTGAGGCCTTCTTTCAATCGACCTCGAATACTGGGGGGCCATTAGGCCCTCAAATACATTGAATTCATATGCAAGAAAGTCATTTTACAACAACCGGGTTCCAATAGGAAACATTGTAAGAGCCAAATGGTCAAAACGAACCATGCTCATGTAGACTGGCCCGAACCCAGGTGCAAAACATGAACACATGTATAATGACTTGAGATTTATTGTGCATTCAGAGTTAAGAAAAACTCAACCATTAAGCCTACAGGCTACTTTTTTCTACACCTACGGGATACTTTATCTAGAGTTCGAAACATTCACTCGACTATTAAGCCTACGGGATACTTTTATTTCGAGTTCGAGCAAGAACTCACTCGACCATTAAGCCTATGGGCTACCTTTAGTTCGAGTTCGAGCAAGCACTCACTCGACCATTACGCCTTCGAGCCACATTATTTCGAGTTCGAAACATTCACTCGACTATTAAGCCTACTGGCTACTTTCATTTCGAGTTCGAGCGAGCACTCACTCGACCATTACGCCTACGGGCTACTTTATCTCGAGTTCGAAACATTCACTCGACTATTAAGCCTACGGGCTACTTTCATTTTGAGTTCGAGCGAGCACTCACTTGACCATTACGCCTACGGGCCACATTATTTCGAGTTCGAAACATTCACTCGATGGCTAATAAGCCTATAAGTTGCTTTTACTTTGAGTTTGAGCAAACACTCACTCAACCATTACACCTACGGGCTATATTTCTTCAAAGATTAAATCATTGGCTCAACAAGCAAGCCTAAAGGCTACATCACTTCAAGTCTGAAAAAAACAACCGATCGATCATAGAGACTACGAAGTCAAGATTTGATTAAAGTCTTTACAAAACAAAAACAAATCGACCTTTTTATATATACAAGATTTCCTACGTGATTGATTACAAACGTAAAAAATTAAAAACTAAGCTTCCTGGTCACCCTCTGGGGCGTTCGCTCCACTGTCGAGCTCTTCCCCAACCTCAGATCCGCTCTTGCTTCCGCCATCATCATCATCATCGGAAGCCAAGGCTTCAGCTTCAGCTTCGAGCTCTTTAGCCTTTTTTATCTCTTCAGTAAGGTCGAAACCTCGAGCGTGTAT